>JAVLVB010000350.1:606070-637761 GCA_032876305.1 Orestias chungarensis | reverse complement strand
TGACACGGAACATCCATAAATGCAATGAACATAATATCTCACAGGAGATTAGCCGGAGTGCGACTGCCTTTGACGTCTCTTTCCATCAGAAACGCACAAGGGTCAGTCTCTCTGGGGACAGTGGGCTGGGTTAATAACCATACATGTTAATGAAGCTCAGAGGTGTGCTTATTAGAAAAAACAATATTACAAAAGTTCTGTCGTTAAAAATAAAATTAAAATAAAAACTATACTATTTAAAAAAACAACAGAAAAATACTCTAACAATTTGTGGTTGATTGGTTGTCAGGCAGACTTCATAGGCTGCTCAGAAATCTTTTGTTTATAAATTAGAACCCCCTCTGTGTTTTGTTTGTTTTCTTTTATCACAGGGTGATGTTGCTTGGTATAGAAATGATGTTTTTGTTACTACACATTACACAGCAAAATGGATTCTGGGTCAGCGGTCAGGGGTGTCTTTCGATGATCCTGTACACCATAGTAACAGCACAGATTTCATTTCACAAACCTTTTACTTTTATTATGGTGACATTGGCATGAAACAGCAAACAGATGCTCCAACAGTTTTTCAGGGCTTTTTGTAAACAGTGCTTACAAAAGTATTGTTTACCTTTAAACTTCTCCACAGTTAGTTATGATGGAACCACAGACTTTATTGTACTTCAATTACAGCTGCAAGACCCCTCTAGTATTTTTTCAGAAGCTTTGTAATTTAGAGAGTTCATTTATATTGGTTGGATAGAGTGTGTGAACATAAATGTTAGATTTCTTTCTTGGGTTTAGTTCTGGCCTTTTAATGGGCCAAATCATTGCATGAATGTGAAAATACTTCATATTCACACCGATTGTTTTTATGGCTTAATTCTGAATGCATTAAAATTTTATGGAAAGTCTAATCAGTGTGACAGTTTAAGCAAACAACTGATGAGCAGGTGGCAATGGTAGGTTATATTCTCAGAATTCAGTTGGATAAATCTTTGTAATAATCCCTCATTAAATGAATGAGTGAACATGATTTAAATGGTGTTGACTGAATGATGTTTTTATGCTCTAGTCAGGAGTTTAGAATCACTCAACTCTCCTTTGCAGAAAATGGATGGATGGAGTGCATTTAATTATATCAAAATTAAGTAATTCCACTTTTCAAATGAAATTCCGTTTACTTTATGTGTTTATGTTAAAGAGGTCAGTTTTTCAACGTTTATAGTTTTGGAAAAATAATGTCAGCTTGTAGGTGGTGCAGACTCTCTTTTTGGTTGTTGGCTGTTGGCAAATCATGCAGAGTCTGTCCTGGGGACAAATGTGTAATCCCTGGAGATGATAATGCAAAGACGGACAACCCTGGACATCCTCTTTATGAAACCGTTATTGGAAAACAGAGTTTTCAGTAAGAGGCTTCCTCAGCTTTGTAACCCAGACCGCTACGGAAGATCTTTCCTTGCTACAGCCATCAACATCTATAACAACTCCTTAGATAAATGAGTTACTCCAACACCATTCAATTTTAATTCGAGAATAATAAAGTATTTTTGATTTGATTGATTTGAATTGGAATCGGTTCAACGTACCCAACTGCATCCAGATCCACCAAAAATAGAAGTGTCTCCCCAGCTGAATTATTACTTCAGTCTGGCAGTTTGCTCTTTCAATATCAAAAACCTCCATGATGCGTTGAGGGCTAGAAATATTATTTTGTAGTCTAACCCTACATTTTGCTCTTTAATGATGTATCCCTTTCGCCATAAATATGGCCAATGACCTCAAAGTGAACAGAATTCAACAAGCTTACTAAGATTAACTTCAAAGTGTTGACCAAAATTTTAGATGCTTTGTCTGAGTTCTTTAAAACTTCCTGTTTCTTTGTCTTGGTGTTGCTTCTCAGTGGTCCTCCAAGACAATCTGCAGGAATGAAATGAACCATCTTGAGCATTTGCTCACATTGGACTTTATTCAGGGGTGTAATATAAAGGTGTCTCAATATAAACGTGTACTACATATTTGAAGAATTTTCAAGAATCTCAAATAAATTTTTCTTCCCTCCTGATAGATATTTACTTACTACATTGTTCAGGTATATCCACTAAAGTCCCTGTAAAAGACGTTGAAGAGGTTGTAAATTGTAAAAATAAAAAAATAAATAAAATAAAATAAAAAGTTTCCAATATTTTTTATTGTCACTTTGACACTAACTTTGTTTGCTTGATATCAAATCCCTGCTTGCTACACAATGATATTAAATTAGAAGTATTTTAAGCCAATCTTACCATCTAAATTGGGCCTCAGAAAATGTCGGTCCAAGATTCGCTTCGCCACAAAAAATTCTTTGTTGTCATTTTTTTTATTGTTCGTTTAGACACAAAGTATTATCAACTTGACAAACTAAAGATATATCATTCATTAATCTTTCATCACCGCCTACAGCACGAAATTATCATCTTCATGTTTACTGCTGTCACCTTGTCAGTCATTTCAGAATGTCTTTTTGAATGAACCGTGATTCACAGAGAGACTATTTCCAGACTGTGGAGGTTGAGATGCTCACTTTACTGTTTTCACTTTGGAGGAAATTATTTATGACTTTTTGATTTTAAATATAGCTTTGGCAAACAACAGAAGGAGGAGTTCAGTGATTCATAAACTAACAGGGGGCTTTATTTGGGTTGTTTTCGCTTTAACTTTAAATGTCCTCAACGCGGTCTTCCAACATGTTGGTGAACTGGGATTGTGTTTAAATCGTTTCTGATAAAGTATCTGAGCAGTTTTGACACATTGATGGATTGTTTCAGGAAATTAAAAACCAGCTCTGTTATGACGTATTCACCAACCTAAAAAAAAACAGTAAAGGGAGCTAGGTTAAGGGAGCGATTTATTCAGTTATAAACTGAATAAATCAGCTTTAAAAGAGAGTCTCCATGATCAGCTATGTGAAAATATTTGTACTTGCTTTTCATAATATGTAGATTTAGCATCTTTAAATTCCAGGTATGATCATCTGTCAACACCTATTATTAACTACTGTATTACTATATTAACCTACAATTTTTTCATTGCTTTTATTTATTTATTTATGTATATATTGCATTGTGTTCACCTAATTTTGCTTCCTGACCATGGCCTCTGTCTTTAAATTTAAAGTTTGAGGTTTGTTCAACAGAATAGAAGTTGTAGCATGTCAAGGTTGTTCAAATTCAAGTTTACAATTTTCAGAATCACAAAGATTATTTTTTTAACATGAGCACTGATGGTAATTTCCACTGGGAATTAGACATAGATATTTTTTATAGTGTGATCTCAGTTTTTCCTATTTCATGTCTCTAGATGTTTCAGACACAATTATACATTTTCAATCCTATCTTAAAAATATTTTTGTTCTAAATGTAACAGAGACTTTTTGTCTGTCCTGTTTATTCTGGGAAATAGCATATATGACTATAGACTATGTTGTCCTATAATAAAAACATGATATAGACCATGACATATCAAGGTTATTATGCAAAGATTTCCAGGACTGTAGAATTAATTTTCCAAATAGAATTTTGATATCTTGATATCCATTACATGGACTTCAAGAAATATATTAATTTAGCCACTAAATAATTTTTTAAATACCAAAATATTCTTTTTTCATAGTTTTGATAAAAATAATACAAGTATAAACAATTGATATTAACTTGCTGATTATTACTAGTAAAACAGACTAAAAACGTATAGTTAAATTTTTTGTAAGTAAGATCATTTCAAACTGTCAGGGTTGAGGGTTTTTGTAATTCCCCAAGTTGTCCAGGCGGAGTACCAGACCACTTCTGCTGGAGGGCTCCAATACAGCATACAGCAACACAGGTGTTTCTCATCTGCTGATTGCCTAAGCAGCTTAAGAGGAGCAGTGGACCAGACACACACTGCCTGTGTTAGTTACTCACCAGTTCCATGCGATTCTGCTGCGTGCTGTTTCCTTGTATTTCCTCATTGCCTCTCAGATATTCTCACTTCTTTTGTGCTCAACCCTGGTCAAACCTTTCTCATAAGCTCCTGCAATCCTGCCAACTGGTTCACGCTACTCTGTAAACTCTGGTCGGTTCGCTCTCACCTTCTCACAAGTAAGATCCACTCCAGTCACAATAACCTAAGCCCTCTGTCTCCATTTACCTTCTCTGTATTTGCTCTCAAGTGTTCCTAGTTCCAGATTCATTATAACATTTACAATAAACTCTGTAAACTTGCTGAGTGTTCTCCTGAGAGTTAAATGGGTTAAATTGATTATATTGTTAATATGAAGGTATCTTCGACGCACGTATGTATGTATGTATGTATGTATGTATGTATCACAGTTTCCACAGCATAAACCTATTAATGGTTCTATAAGTGTAAATTATTGTGCATGGTTAATGTTATATTTACATGATTGTGTTCTGGATTGTGTGTGTCTGTTTCTTCCTTCCTCCTCCCGAGGGTAACCTCGTACTATCCTAAATCTTTTGTTGCCTGCATCAGACCCCCATGTTCTACATCTTGACATGGATGCCTTTTGGGAATCAACAAAAAACAACTGCTGGATTTCTGCTGTAAAAATAATTAAGTTATCTGCTGAAAAACTATGCACATTTTGATTAAATGTCTGTAAAGATGGTTGTTTTACAGTCTTAGTCTAGTTGATTTATTTTTAAATGGCACCTAGCTGAGCAGTCATGGTGCAGATCAATGTCTTGTTTTCTGTAATTGCATTGAGAAAAATAGTTTTCACCTACAGGAAGTGTGGTTAAAGGACAAACTTTTCTTTTTTTATTTTGAAACCTTGAGGGAGCACGTTGATTTTTAAAGACACAGCCTTTTATTATTGGTTGTTTTTAGTAATTCTAAGTTTGTTTTTTTTAAATTCAATATTAAAAATATTTCTTGACTGCAGAAACTGCGTCAAACTTCCTGCTCTGTTTAATTTTACCTTCTAATGATGTATCTTGAGAATGAAAGCTTTTTGTCACATCTTTATCATCACTCTTATTCATCTGAATTAATAGTACCGGAAATGACACATTAATCACCTTAGCACTACCACACAGATTCCTTCATAACCTCAGTTGTGGATGAACATCATTAATGTTGTTGTTTCTCATTGAAACCAGCTCTAACCTTTTCGTTTAAAGCGATGCCTCAATTTAAGACCAATCCTGTGTTGTGCTTTCACTCACAGGAGCTTTTAACATTTGGTGTTATTGTTTTAACATAGTTTCAAAAGTGCTGCTTTAAATTTAAGAAAAGGATAAAAACATTGTTATTGATGTCAAAAGAGAAAGGCAGAAAGTAAGAACCTGTGAAGAGTCTGATTCAATATTTGTCACCAAATATATGAATGGAGTTTTGTTTTAATACATGTAGTATTTTCTGTAATGTGCAATGTTTTATATTTTCATAGATATTGCAAAGAAAATCATTAATACTGTTGTTCCCATTCTTATTTAAAAATACAAGAAAAAGTACCGCACAATCATATGAATATTTTGTATAGTGTTTATTACCGTTTGTCTCCCGGGCCTTATTAGATCTGAACGTAATTTTCAGTAAATTGGGTTTCTATTTACACTTAATTATTTATGGAAATTAGGGATGCAGCAATACCACTCTTTTGCAAAATGAGTAGTATACGAGTACTTGCATTTGAGTACTCACCGGTACCAATACCGAGTACTTACGCCATTACACATATAGTTACTTTGGATTTTTTTTATTTTTCCACAGATTCTGCTATTTGAACAACATTCCCTATTATGTGCAAACATACAGTATAAACACAAATTTAACAAAATTGTGAAATACTGAAATGCTTTTTTGCGGTACTGAGGACAGCGACTCAGTGTTGTGTGTTTTTTGTGCCGCCAGATTTGCGGGCGCAGAGCCATCTGGGGAGCAATGGTTGTGGCCGTGTGTGTGTGAATCAGGCGCGCCCGCTCATGGGTTGCTCGGGCGCGCGCTTAACTCTGACAAACTGCCCGCTCAGCTCGCGCTCGGCTCTGTCTGCGCTCGCGGCTCTGCTGAAATGTTAGTGAGTCTTAGAGTATGAATCAACTTTGTGTATTTGGAAGGAATTATTTCATTGGATGAAAAAGACAAGTCTTTGATTAGCTGGGAGCGCTCATTTGCATATAATGTGGAGTTGCGGGCGCAGACACGAAGCCGAGCGTGAGCGGAGTGTGCTGAGCAAGTGGGCGGTTTGTTGGAGTTGAGCGCGTGTCCGGGCACCTTTGAGCGGGCGCACTTACCTGGTATTCGTTCGCACACGCTTGCGACTGTTGCTCCTTCAGCTGGCTCTGTGCCCGCGGACCTGGTGGCACAGAGATCACGCAATAAGGCCCACCCAGGCCCAATAGTAGCGCCCCGGGTGGTATCGGTGTCGTGGTATCGGTGGCAATTTTATGATTACGCGTAGAGTACTTAAGCCTGGTATCGAACCGATTACCGATACCAGTGTCAGTATCGGTGCATCCCTAACGGAAATACATAGTTTCCTAGAAGTTCACTTTCAGAAATTTTGGTTTTCTCTTCGGTGTGTGCACAGCTGACCTTGGCAGTTGTGCACACCTGTGAGTAATCATCACCTGCAGAATGAGAGGAGTTGGTTTCCAGTCCTTTCACACCTGAACGTTAGCCATCAGTGGTAACCTCTATTCCTCTGAGTTTCTTTCCCTCTGGGTTTTCTTCAGGCTTTCAAGCTTTGATGTAAGATCGTTATCAAAAAGGTGTGTGCAAAACTTTAAAGGTGTATACAAAAGTCTGATGAATACAACTCTAATTTTTCGACTTTGAACTCTTCCTTTCTCTGTGGACAAGAATTTAACTTTGTTGGTACGAGTAAAAATTGTTACAATGACGTCATGGGGCGGAGAAATCGATCCGTAATCACATCAAAGACAGCCCACTCCTGGTGGAGCATCCACTTGTTTATAAAGAGATATATATTGATCTTACATGTGATGCTTCACCTGAGGCAGTTTCTACTGCTCCACGTCATATTCGGTTCTGTTCAGCTCCTGCGTTCCATAACATCTGCTCGCCAGGATCCTTTGGTTCTCTTTAAAAACCCTCTGGTAATCTTCAAGTCCTCATCTTGATTTATTTCCTGGATTACTGCACACACACTCCCCCGAACCCTGGAATACGTTTGTCCTCCCTGGCTCCTCTACACCTTTTCACAGTACACTTTGGTAATTGTATCTACCATCTTCTGGATCTTTCTTCCAGTCTGCTATAAAGCTTTTTCTGCCTCCTAACAGTATCTTGCATGTGAGCCTACAGGAAAAAAAATAAATAAAATACCTAGCACACGTCGCTTTTAATTCTGATTTACGCATCTACTTTACCAGCTCAATGCTAAATATTCAAAAGACTTAGATCTTTATTATTATAGTTTCTTGGCCAGTAAAAGGTTTTTAGTTATCCTAGTAGGTTACCCTAGCATCATGAAGCAATGTTAAACTAAATGGGCAAATAAAAGCTTGCGAAAGCATCAGAAATGTAGTTAGAACTTAGTCCAAGCCCAGTAACAGTTTCCCCCTGGTTGTTCACACAATTTTTCAAATTTGCCAGCTGTAGGACATTGTAGTGGTTTAAAATGAGTCAAGTTTCTTGACAACTTGACACTTTACAAATGAAAGGTAATATTTAATTATCTGTGTTCTTTATCAAACAGTTTTTTCGAAGCTTGAGAAAAGGACGTTTTGGTTTATTCACTGAAAAATACCTGTTTGAAAAAAAAAAACTACAAATATTTGGTTTTAGACACCTATATTGTAAGGCAAAAAAATTACCATCTCTTAACTCAATGTTTTGGCAATAATGACAAAAAAAATCCCAACATGGGCTACATAGTAAATACAATGCCTGTTGTTTGAAATTCTCCATAGAAAATGTGTTTACAAAATGATGTGAAATTCAAACATTTAAGGCAACAAAATAATTGAGTAATGTGACTTTTTGTGCTTTGCGACATTGTTTTGTCACATTTTGATCAAAAGGAATACGAAGAACACAACATTTCTTTCTGAATGGTTTCACATACACAATTTACAGTTGATTACAGGAAATCCAGTCCTGACAAGCACATCATGGTGGCAGCGCATAGTGAGAAAGTTCCTTGTTCCACCTTTTTAATTAATTAATCATTGATTAATTTCATTCAATAAAAAGCATGAAATTGTTTTGCTATAAAATCCATCAGATTATCTTTCTGTTGTTTGGGAAAGCTCCCTCTGGGTTCAAAATGACATGACGGTTTATGCAAAAGGAGGCTCTAAAACAATATCCTGATTTAGGTTTTCATTCACACATTAAGACAACGACAAACACATTTAGATTATGTGGGAGAAGTAATTTAGCACCAAACACACTTGGCTTGGCAAGTGTTGTGCTTACGTACACAGTGATGCAAATATATGCATATAATCCTGGATAAAAAAACACTAAACGTAAATAGTCCCTTTCAGAGCACACACCCACATAGACACAGGACTACTGGGACTGGATGCTGCCAGGCACAGACATAGTATTTCCAACACTGAACTTCACTTTTGTATTCCAAACAGACATAAAAACTCAAACAATTAATGAAGCATTTGGTGAATGGTGCATTAACACCTGCTCACAAACACAGACAGACACGTAGAAAGACATCAACACACAGACACAGACACATTTTTCAGCCTACGCCGGTATGAACTCACTACTCTGCTCCAGGGCACAGATTTTCCGTTTGTGACGTAGTCTCTGACTCTTTCTTACAAAAAAGCCACTAAAGGACTTATCCACAGTTAAAGAAGGGGACCAAGGGTAACTATGAATGAATCACCACCTTACTCAGTGGCTTGTCGTTATTGACTTATGCTTCCAAAAGTGCTGCGAAAGACGATAACAGCTTTTAATCTCCCAACAGGGAGATAGTATGAAAGTTACTTAATTCTATTAACATCAGACATAATAAACCTGATTCACAAAATCAAAACAAGCTGTTCTTTTAAATTTTTATTTTTTTATTTTTTAATTTTTTATATGAACTGAATTACTTGCGCCAATCAAACATACATTTAAAGTAGGGCTGTAAATTGATCAGAATATTTAACTGTGTTTAATAGTGATTAGAGTCCTGTGTTAACTGAAATCTGAAAATTAAACTATTTTTATGAACAACTACTAGTAAGAGGATAAAGTTACAAACCTTATCTCTGAAACACATTTTTTTTTTTGTAACTTGGATCATAATCTCAAGCTATCACCCTACTTGCCTCACTCTCTGTGAAAGCTGACAGCTTTATTTCCCTAGGTTGCACCTACAGTTTTTTGCCATGAGTCATTCCCATCAACCAGTGAACACTGATTCTATAAATTGTAAAGTTGCTGTAACGTTATAAGCAAAGCTGCACTTCAAAATGATGGAACTTGCCAATGTCAGACCTGTGGGTTAACATAATAGCTTTTTATGTTTTTGATCCAGGTCTCTGCTTACTAAGAAAATAAATGCTGCTGAGATTCAATAGGCAACAAAAGCCATACTATGACAACTTCGGCATGCATTGTCTACCTTCAACTCCGAATATGTCATATAATCAGACAAAAAAAAATGTATGTAGATCTATGCAACAAATTAAACTGTTCCTTTGAATGTTCATCAAAAAAAACTCTAATTTTCATGTTTGCATTGATAAAACCAATAACTGACATAACCATTACATTCTTGATTTATGCATTTATATTGGAAGTTGGCTCCATCTCCGAATGCAAATATTTTGCACTATTGAATAATTTTAATGCTTTCTGTCTGAACTTTGCATTGAATATGCATTTCATCCATTACCTGATCCCCCATTGCAAAACGAATTATGCACAAAATTATTCTGTTTGATTAAAACTCACCTGTGACGGGAATCCCGTTTAATACATTTTCAAGGAAAAGCCTTTGCTGTTAACCCTCCAACCCACATAATAAAAGCACTTTGACAACCACTGAAATGATTAAGTCCAGCATTTCACACCTAAAAGCCATTTCCTGTCGTGTACTAACATTGACTCATTTGTTTTAAGAAAGCATGTCTTAATTTGACCCCCAATTGCATTCAAAGTGGTTTAAACTTTAGGCAGACAGGTTGAACTTGCTCTATTTACACCAATGGTTATATAATGGGAATTCTATTAGGCTATATTTCTTTCTTGTAATATGTAACTATTTATATGTTGAAAGGGATCCTGTACAGGCTTAGTGCTTCGACCTATTTCAGTTAACCTTTGTTAAGGTAAAGGAATGTTATAATGGATTTTGCTGGTGTTTGAAGTCACTCTTATAAATAATTAACAGAGTGAAATAAAATATCAGTGACTGGAGAGATTGGTAGATGATTTTACAGGAACATGTCAGCTGCCAACCCAGTGCTGTGATTGGTCCGGCGTCCCTCACTTTGTCCTCCTTTAATGGAAAAAATTAGATGTATGATGTTAAAGATGAAATAATAAAAATAAATAAATAAAACACGGTTTATAACTGCTTCTCATGTCCTCCCTGAGGTAACAAATTAGTATGACCTTCTGGATTGTGAAATTGGCGGGTTTTAACTTCCTTTGGTCACTATATACTACAATTTCTTTATGGCTGCATCAGAACAATTTCAGAATGCTGTCAATTAATGCATAAGTGAAATATTTTCTGAAACAAGATCTAATATTTTTAAAAGCATGTGAGTTTTTGCCAATTTTCTATTAAATGTTTTCTCATTTTCTTATTTAACTGATCCATTTTGCCCTCATCAAGACCTAAAATTAACTTAAATTCATTTTATGATTCATAAATCTCCTGATCTCAACGTCCTGATTTAGTTTAAAATTACAAAACTTTCACAATGTGTTCCAATGCAGCCTTTTGCATCATTAAATTAACAATTTGCATTTGTGATACTTCTGTGATTTAAGAGGATTTTTTAGACATGTTCATTCCATAGATAAAAAACCCCAGTGTATTTTAAATAAGGATTTAAATTTGGTCTTTTTCTTATTTGTGAAACTGAGTAAATTGGCAGGTATTGCAAAGCGTTGTAGTGGGTGGTTCAGTCATCACATATATACATAGAAACTAGCTGCAACCTCACATGTCCTTAATTTAACACTGAACAGCCTGAGCAAGGTGATGACGCACAGGCCTTCCCAACATCATCTAATCCACATTCATAATAAGATCTAGCAATGTGTAATTAAAACTTTAATGCATGCATGCAAGGAAAAAGAGTGTTTGCATGGTGTACTATAAAAAGCACTGGGATTAGAAGAAGTGATGAAATGATGACCAGAAATGTGGTCAGCAAATCTAAAAATAAAGATTAAAACTTAAATTAAACACTTTTTCAATAATGTTCTTTTTGTCTACCTTTTAATATTTCAGAAACATATGCCTTAATTTGCACTATGATTTTATTGACTTTATCGAGATAAATTACGGTTATTTGTGTCTCGTGTGTTTTTTCTGAAGGTCCTGTTGTAATTTTCTCAATTTCACAGAAAGTGATATCACAGCGGAAACGATGCAGCTGGCAGTGACAGATATCAGTCCACTAAAACCCAAACAGAAATCCAATAAAGACGCTGACGTCAATGGCCAAGTTCAGAAGGCACACACTGATTTAATCAGAAGAGCCGCTGTAAAATAATTACAGTATCTCTGTTTGGCAGTACACTTATTGTTGTGATAATGAGAAGCCTGAGGCTGTTGCAACACTTACCTTGAGTCTCCGGAATGAGAGTTTAAGTGGGCCAAGCTCACAAGGGAGGGTGACTAAATTATTGATGAAATGTCATCAGAACAAGTCGGTCATTTATATTCTGGGGATCTCCTCTTTTTAGTAAAAGTTTTAAGATTATTTAGTAGCTTGTGAAAATCCCAATGTGCTGATAGGCTATGCAGAATATGTAATTTTATCTGATCTAAAAACAATAATAGTGTCATCATTTGGATGAATGGGGATTTCTTCACATTTTTTATAAGACATTCTAAAGGCTGCACATTTTATCAGTAATCTCAAACATGTGCGTCTAAGAAATGTAACCCTTACTGCTACCTTTTTCTTTTTGATTATTGATGTTTTGATAAAACTGTCATAAACATCACAATCAGGTTTTAGTTTACTCTCTGTGAAAGACTGGACATTCAGGTAATCTCAAAACAAATGGCCCGGATGTCTATAGGGGTAAAGAGTAGTGGATGATGACATGCTCTTTTGCAAAAGGAGAAACCTCTACTGGCAACATCTAAGACCACTTGGTACGATGTAAAGCACACCATCAACATTATCTATAAAGGTAATGATGTCACAAGAGCAGTTACAGCGAGTTCACCACAATCAGGTAAACAATAACTGAAAATAATGGTTGCATTCAAGTAAAAAAAATAGATTCAGTCAAAGATGACAGTGATTCAAATATAAGATTGTAAACGACGTATTTAAAATATTCTTCATATATGGGAAAACAACAGTGAGCTAGTAAAGAAATTGCATTTTAAATTAAATGATTCCGTTGAATAAATATTAAATAAAAGTGCATGAATACATGTGATTTCCCAATTGCTGATTCCTGATTCCATGTTTAATAAATACAAATGTCTGAAGGTCATAATGGGTTATTTGTGTGTAGAATTTAGATAAAATAAGGTAACACATTTTGGATTAACCATCTAACATAAAATGTGGAAAAAGCACCCCATTTCAGATGTGCTGTATGTTTCCAGGTTTCATGTTTAGATTTATATGCATTTTTTAGTAAACACTCCTTTTTTCTATTGGTTTTGATTATGATTTGACATTTTTTACTACACTACACAGGAAAAGGAAAATACAGAAAACATTAATATCAATCAAACAGAACTAATAGACATACAAAGGAAAAACTAAATGGTAAAACTAGGAGGAATAATGAAAATATTTCAAAACATACTGAGAAATAACTAGAAACAATAACTAGGGAAACACTAACCATGAATAAACACATACCATGACACATGGTGGTTGCAGAATCATCATCTTGGGAATGTATTTTACTGCATTGTAAAAATCTGGGTCAAATAAATTCCGATGGGTTATATCGAAGTCCTCACCTACACATGAGATAAAATCTGGATAGTGGAAACCTGCTGGGTGTTCTAACATTACAAAAATCCTAAAGGCACATCAAAATTGATGTTAGAGAAAAACGTTTTCATCACTAAACATAAGCACAAAACAATTAAAATAGTGCATTTTATCATCAGTGTATGCTGAGATATCCCCTGTGGGTTACACAAATTAGTGGCAGCAGAATTAATACCCACAATCATTCGCATGATGACCATGTTTGAATGTCGGCATTGCCTACATGTTTAAGCCTGATCTATCTGCAAGGATTTTGTTTTGCAAATGTAGCCAAAGGTGCATTTTCAACTGTACATACTGACTTGAAGGGGATCAATATCTATGCCTTCATTTATTTCATGTTAATTATTATCTGTGATATTACATTGCTTTTTTGTGCTGCTACTGTCAAAAAAAAGATACCAAAATATCTTGCTCATGATTGATTTATAAAAGCAATAAAAAGCAGTAAAGCATCTAAAGGGGTGAAGTGTTTTCATAGGGACAGTTTTTTTTTACTCAAGTAAATTTTCACCTTAGACATATAATTACTCAAGTATAATTAACAAATATAAATTGTTAAAAGGCTACATAACTTCTGAGTAACTGGTCATAATGTGGTGTAATATTTACAATGATGCCATTAGACATACAAAAACATAAACAGAATGATTTTTTTGTGTGCTTATTTATAAGCAAATAAAACAAACAAATAAACAAAAAAACGTTGCCGTCAAAGTGAAACAGATTTATACAAAAAACGTAAAATAAATATTCATAACATTTTTGTAAGTAAATATTCATCTCCTTGAAATAATTATGTAGTAGATGCACCCATGGCTGCATTTAAAACACTGCGTTATACTATTATAGTTTTTTTTTCTTCCAAGTGGAAAAGACATAGTATAAAATAAAACATTATTTAACTGGCAGTAAAAAATATTTGCTGTTTTGAAAAGGAGAAAAATAAAGCATATATTTCAGTGTGCTCCTACTGTGCTCAAGGATGTGTTCCAACTGTTCACAAGGATATGCATAGTAGGAGCACATCCTTTTTTCAAAGGGTCTGTTCAACAAACAGACAAGTTACTTCCTGAGGCTTTTGTTGCAGGGATTAGGATTTTTCAACCATTTCACCAACAAAAATCCTTAAACTACTTTCATGTCCTCTTTTTAATTGTCCGACAGGAAGCAACTGATGCTGTGTTTCAGAGGCAGAGACTGTGCAGCTTTCCCAAACCTCTAATACCTGCTTCCACTGTGAAAATTGGCTCACTATTCTGTTTTACCCTGGAGAATTCCTTTATGTTTCAGCTTTATGAAACCCAAATGTTTTATATTTTAGATATTAGGATGTTATCGTGATTGTAGGGTAAAAAACTATCCGTGTGGTGTTAGTGGTTTGTACCCAGAAGGTGTTGAAATCAAAAATTTCCAAGAACCTCATTTTTGTAATAAAGCTCAGAACTCCTGCTGGATATACTGAAATTGTATTTCCGGCATAAATCCTGAAAGATGACATATCGTTTATGTAGTAATTTATTAAAGGGAAGGACTCGGAGGTATGTGAGTTTTCTAAATGTTTTATTTAATAGAAGAAACTCCCTTTGGTTTAAAAAATGTTACTTCCAATACATTTTTTTTTCATTTCAAGTAAAACCTTAGGTTATATGAACTTGACTGAAGGTTTCCTTTTACTGTAATTTTTTTAGATTGGTGCACTTCCTCCAAAGCATTACAAGTATTCTCTACTTTGATTTTTTTCATTACTTTCCAGACATTATCAAAGGCGAGGTCTCTCCGTCATTGCTTCTATAATAACAGTAAAGGCTTTTAGGAGAATTTTGAAGCAAAATGGAAAGACAGCATAAGTTACTATCTCCTACATCTTGAATGTTGAAGAGTTTAACATATATTGTAAACACATTTTCCTTTCCTGTTTTTTAATGCAACCCAGCAGGAGAGTAGCTAAATCAAGCAATGATGTATTAACATTTTTTTTAAACAAATGAATGATAGTACATTGAAATAGGGTTGGGTAAAACACTATTTTTTTATTTTTTTTTGAGAGACTAAATAAGCGCGATGAAAAAGTATAAAAAAGCTGAGGGCATTTTTAGTAAATTGAACTAGAAATGCAAAAGTGAAGCTGCAAAAAGGGGCAGAGCAAAATTGACCTATTACTGTACAGGAAGCAAAAGCCCTTAAGTATTTTCAGCAGGATACTGTGTACCTTATATGAGTATTTTGTGGACAGTGCAGCTACCTGATGTCATCCTCTGTTGGGGTAAGAGCTTGGAACCTTGAGAAATTATTGTGCAAAGAAAGATTCTTCCTACACTAAAGTTTAAAGAAAATAATCAACAAGCTAATAACCCTCTTTTTAAGATTGGTAGACAACAACATAGTGTGTTCTTGCACAACACTTTATCTTTTTACTGAATAAATGTATATTATTTTATTTATCTATGCAATAAAGTATGTAATTATACTAAAATTATGAAAATGCTCATATTTTAAGTAAAATTCTGTTTAATTGTGCATACCGTTCTGATGTTTCAAATTGCATGTTGTTCTTTTTTAATGACCATTTGGGCTTGATGGTCTTTGTTAATTATGTAAGACTCTGGTTGTTCATCAAACCAAAATCAACCTACGCAACCAGAAATTCAACCACATTTCTTTGTAGGAAATATAAGCAGCTGTTTACAAAGTTACTCAAGACCAGTTTGGGAGTTCCTCACGGCACCCTCTCTTGCTTTGGATTTGAAAACACTGCTTGACCACAGTGGGTGTTTTGCCATGGAACTGAGGTTATGTTCTAGCACGTAGTCACAGTTAGTCTATGATACCTACGTAGTTTCAAACAGGTAACCTAAAAGGGGAAGGACAGCTTTGTGACTTACACACAGGAAACCCTTTAAAAAAAGTGAATGTCAGCTAAGGAGCTGATGTCCGTAAAATCCTTCTGACAGTTAAACTGCATTAAGATTTTTTTTTTTTTCCAAAGAGCACTCAACACTTCATTCTAATTGCTTCGGTGAGCCGGTGCTTCCAAGCAAGTGATTGCTGTAGGTGTTCATTTTCTGTATAGTCGTGGCCTCCCTTAAAATGTCATTGACGTCAAAGCAGTACAAAAAAAACCAAACAGCTAGCCTCAACAATTTCTCCCAGACCCTTTCATTGCTATTCAAATACAAATTATGCACACACTAGCGTGCGGCCGCGCACACACATGGCACTGAGCAAAAGCGAAGCAAGTGGGTTGATTCTGGTTATTGAGCACAATGACAATATGAACGACAGCACATCAAAGGCTTGCGCTGAAACAGACGTCATTGAAATCAGATGGTGAAAAGAGACGCTCAGGATAAAAGGCAAAAACAGCTGAAAAAAGTCACAGATATAACTAATTATTAAAAGTTTTTTTTAAAAAGGGGGGAGGTTTACAACAGGGAATGCATACTGAGATGCGATCAGTGTAATCAGGGATAAATAAAACTGTCCACGTTTATTGTCTTCAACTATCTGAACTTGCAATGTTATACAAGCAATACAACCATTAAAAACAATTACATTTAATTGATATCCCTGTTAAAAAAAATATGTGCATGCTTCACTGTGTAATGGATTATCTCTGTTGCATAAAGGGTGACTTTTAGATGCATAATGATCGTTTATTTTACCTTTGCATCAACAGTACTTGACTTTCATTAACCCGGTGGGAAAATCTTTTATTTTTTGTAGGAATTACGATGGCTACTCACTTGTAATAAGAACATATGCCACATGTTTTGGCTGGTAGCTAACAGCTAAAAACGTATATAAGAAGGATACAGTCAAATGTCGTACTCCTTGTTTCACTGTTGCATCAACAGTATTTGACTTTCATTAACCTGGTGGGGAAAGTCCTTTTTTTTTTTCTTCAAATTACTGGCTCATTAAACACAAATGACTGTTTAAAATGACACTCAAATATAAAAACAGATCCACATTTAGACCCTTTCACCTTTCATCTGATCTAAATTTACACACAACTGATGTTAAAGGTACTGCTTTGTGTTTTTTTTTTTTTTTTTAGCTAAAAAACGTCATTGTCCCTCTCTGAACTTATGCTCGTTGAGCCTGTTGGCTTTATCTCCCCAGATCATGATTGGTCAAATCAGGTGAAATACTTGTTTGAGCATGAGAAATCTATTCCTCCATACTTCAATAAATTATCAATGGAGAACAAACAGATCTGTGCCCTCTTCCTTGCTTATACGATGCAAATATAGCTTCACAATATTGACCAGTGGGAAGTCCATTCAACTGAACTGACTTTGGGTAGTCTAATATAGAGTATAAACAGGTATCTTACAATTTTATAATATTGTTATATACTTTTTGGCCATTTAAAAGGCTCTTTCTTGTCTGTTCCTTTTAAAATGTGAACTTAACTTTCATTTCATTACAGGTTGTAGTGTAACTTTTGAAGTTTTCTCTGTAAAAACCATATTAATCTCTATTGTTTTTCATATCTATGGCCATGCATTTATTACCAATACCAGCATGTCCTTGCAGCACTAGACTGAGAGCTTCAAGACCAACCGTTCACAGAGGTATGAAGTATATGTACACTATTGTCCTATTTTCACATGAAGTCCTAATGTATGTAAGGAAAATGAAGAGGCACAGAATAACTTCATAAATAATTTCTGACCTATTACCAAGAGGAACACTCCAGAGCAGATGACCTAAAGGTCGCAATTAATGGAACACCTCAGCTGTCTTACAGGCTGATTGCCTCCAAGTGATGGTTGTGCCTGATTGCCCGACAGCAAAACCATTTCAAACCATTCTTTACAAACATTTCACATATTGAATGGAATTACTGCAACCACTCAGTGGTATTTTATTTTAAATGTACCTATACATGCTTTTACACTGGGGATGTTTAGGAATGATATCTTTCAGTTTTGTTGCCAAACTGCATCTGAATTAAAATTTTACAAAAATTGTGTTTTTTTTAAGTAGAATCTAGATCATACTTTCTTATTTGCCAGTTTGACAGTGCAGTTTATTATGCATCATAAATCATAACCGAAGAGCCTAATCAACAAAACAAGCATGTTTTTGCACCGGGGAAGTGTGCAGGAGAACCATTTTTTCTTGTCATATTTGATAAGAAGTGTAACTGTCCTATAAGCGACAATGATCAACAAAGAGATAGTTTTAAAGTTATATTGGTAAATGTCTTCTGAACCTTAAAATTAGCATGGAATTAATTCTTTAAGGATTGTCTCTTTGTCCAGTCTCTAAAGTCTACATAACTCCAGATAAGAGGTTCCAGAAGGAGGGGAGCAGGGAATCATGAGTGAACAAGGAAGCAGACCATTGGGGTCTAGAAAAGGAATATCAGCAAAGGACAGAAACTTTCACTCACATGTGCAAGAAAGTGTAGCATGTACCTTGCGGAACCAGATCATCTTTAAAATTCTGATTGGCCGTGATCAGCTCCGGTCTAAAGACACACCTGCTAGTGACACACACCAACATGGACGCAGCTTTGTGGGTATTACATTACACCACCTGTGAGCATCCACACTTAATTATGGATAGCAGAATAATGCCAAAAGACAAATCTAACAATTACTTTCTTGTTGGAAAAAGTATTGAAATTATGACTGCGGTGACTGGTTTAGGTTGGCACTGAAAAACAATGGTATTGTTAGCTTCTTCTAATCTGGTTATTACTATAGTCCAGTGATACATTTTTTGTTCAATGTTTTTCTTAAAGGGTTGGCTATCATGGTAACAACATTTAGTTTGACTCGAAGTGGTTAATTTTCCATGTTCTCAGTTGTCCTTGTTATCCATCAAACCTCTTTGGGAAATCCATCAGTCTAATCAAGACAGCGTGGATCTTTCCGTGGTGGTGCATTTGCTGCTCCAAGACATTTTAGCAACAATTCTATACCAAAACCAGTCCAGAATGTAGAAAAAAAATACCATAAAATTAAACACAAAAAATTCATGGTATATTTTAGGTTGTGGCAAAACCTTAAACATACCATGAAATCAACATAGTAATAAAATAAATCAACCCAATTCTCGTCCAGCCTCAAATCTACATTGCACTGCATCATAGCTTCTAAGAAATAAAATCAACTACTGAACAAGGCTGAAGCTTTAAAAGCTCAAGAAAGAACTGCAAAAGGAGAATATTGAAGTTTGTTAGAACTGCATGGCATTTATTTTATTTATTTATTTTTTACGCTTTTGCATTCCTAGGGTTAGGGTTCTTTTGCAAAGCTGTTTTCAGTGAGCAGCACAGATAAATGAATTACCCTCACCGTTTCATCAGTGAATTGTTATTTATTTTTTTATCCGATATTCTTGAGATGAAGATAAAATCTGATAAATCATATACAATGTGTCAGTCAGAAACGTTTAAGGTTCCAAACCAAAACTCACTGTGCGCACATCAATAGGAATAAAGAGCCACTGATAATACTTCCTTTACTGTTTTATCGTTGATTTGCCTTTTATTTTGTTTTTTCCAGAATTAAATTTTTCAAAATGTTTGCTTTCAGTTTGATTTTAGAAAGTATTTGACCTGCTAGTATTTGAAAAATCTTTTGAGTCAACGATATTGATGCAGAGAGACTGACCTCACACAGATCCGATGACGTACATTTAACTTTAAAAAAAGGGTAAAAAAATATGATAGCAGAGCCAAAAAGGCCGGCAGGAACAGAAATCCATGCAACGCTGGATTAGACGAGCACAGCAGAGCAAAGATGTTGCTTTTTATCTGAGCAGAAGGATAGAACCACAGCCCTGCATGCAGAACCATTAAAGAGTAATCATTTTGTATTTTATCTGGCTGTGCAACCTGCTGAAAATTTTTATTAGAAATCATCAGTATTGACGTCAAGTTTAAAAACAAGCAAAAAGCTAGAGCACTTTAATATATGTCTTCTCAATAACTTGTGTTTTTATTGACTAAAATCTTCTCTCAGTCTTTGGCCTGGTCATGGATAAACAGAGAAGCTGGGACACTCTGCGTCATTTAGGGAGAGAAAACCACTCAGATTTGTGATTGCTTTCACACACTGCTGCACACTAATTCTTCTGATGAGCACCCATCCATCCACTCAAACCCACACTGTAGAAAAGCACGCGGAATCCTCTGGACAGAGGAGACTGACGGAAGTGATTGATAAATTGAGAATATTTAAAAATTAAATCAATGGTAATCACTCTTCATCAAGAATCATGGGGGCTTTTGTTTGTTGGAAAACTCGCAAAAAATGTGTTTTCTCTGTAACAGAGCTTGACATACGGAAAAACCCTCAGCTTTTCAAAGTCGTGTTACCATGGTGAGGATTTGTGAAAGAATAAATGGATGAAGATATATAGCATGCATAAACTGTGAAGGCAAAATGGGGATTTGAATAAATTTTGTTGGCTCAAGATTCAGAATACATATGCACACAAACTGAATGCAATGCAAACAAGTTTACACGCTTGACATACAAAGAGAATAAACACTCAGATCCTAAATGCACAGAGACATCTTTCAGATGTTAAATAATAAGACTCTCTGCATAGACGGCAGAACTATTCAGGCCCCTTGGATATTCTGACATCATAGCAATGACCTTGGTAATTTTCTTACAAACCTCTGACGCCTTTACAAAGGACCTTTTTTAATGCATTTCAGTTGCTTAAAGTCACATTATTTGACAGTTTATTGGGATTTTTTCAGTTATGCTTTGATGCTGCTGTGAAAAAACTGTCTTGTTCTTCAATGCATGAATTGTGCAGGTGCACAACAAGATAATAATCAAACAATTGTAAACATAAATACTTAAATCAGTCAATCAGTGAATAATTAAATTCATACTTAAAGTAATCAGCACCTGATCTAAGTGCTGCTTGCTGTCTACATCTCAGTTATCTGATTAATTTCTGGAGAGACTCACACAAACACAACCAGCACCTGCATAAAATGCCCATCTTACCCATTTATTATACTATGAGGTGGTCCTTAATGTTACTTCTTAACTCGTGTAATGCATAAAAATGCATGACATGCAGAGTGACACAGAAAGTGTAATGTATGCCTTGCTTACCATGCTTTAGCTCTGTCAACGAAACTTGGTTGTTTTGGAAAATGCAATATTTTTTCGATGTTGGCACCTTCTGGATAGCATATGTTTATTAATAACCTGTGCTTAAATAAAAAACTTCACTCTTTTACCAAAGAGTGAAGTTAGGCATGCATGGCATTATTCCTAAACACAAATTTAAGTTTTCTAGATAAATATTAGACAGTATAAAAAGCTGGTATTAAATGATAAACAAACATAACTATATATGGGAAGTTTTAGCAAGAAATATGATTGGTCCAACTTTGGACCTCAGTGAGTGCACATCTTGTTTACCAGCTGCTGGTTAGCAGGTAAGGTCAACATCAGAGTGGCTTCTTACTTTCTACTGACCTCGGAATCTGTCTGTAGATGGACATTGAAATTTGCAAAGTACTTTAATAAATTGCTAAAACTATTTTTACATGCACAAAATCTCAAATAATTTTTTCTGTAGGTAATACATTGTTATAGTTTGCCTGTCCAGCAATAATTCATGCAAAACAATGGTATAAATCCTGATAAGATGCATGCTAAAACGTAATACTCTAACTAGGGATACTGCAATGGAAGAAATGGCATGAAAAAACAAATTAGATGAACCGGAAACTGCATGTGTTTGACAGACTCAAGCGATGATTGCAGAGTTTCGCTGTTGTAATTACAATGGCTTGCAGTGGCCATCAGTGTCTGATGGAGCCTCAGCTTCCGGCAGCAGCTCAATGCAGAATACTAATGCAGCAATTAGTGTAACCCAGCAACAGGAAGTTGGCTGCCCTTGAGGGGAGACAGGAGAATGGCAGTGAATACATCACTCTGATACTGACAAGCTCGAGTGATGCTGTCAGGTGGCTGAAACTCTCTGCTCAGCCTGAAGAGGAAGTCTGGAGCTGCTTAGAGGTATACAAACTGAAATGATCAAGGCAAGGATTACAGGTGCATGTCAAGTTCAATTGTCAGATGTTCATCAGAGATTATGCTCACAGTACGCAGGAAAGTATGTTTGAAGGCACTCGCATTGGTTAAAATATTGCCTAAAATGATTTAAGTTTTTGAATTAAGAATATTTGAGAAAATAGGTAGAAGTATTTGCAGGTATGAGTAGTAATTGTCTAAATGTATGCACTGAAAGTAAGTAAATAAGAGAATTACAGAAATTAGCAAAGAAAAAAACCCATGTATGATTGTTGCAGGACAGAGCAGAAAACAAATATTTGGCCAATTGTAGCAAAAGGTTAGTATGATGATTCACACATTGTTGTTACAATGACTGCACAGGAGCATGCTTTGTGCATCTGTACAATAAAAAAAGTGATCCAGAAGTGGTTGACAATTGTTTTCAAACTTCCCAACCCCTTTCTTAGTGGGCTGTACTGTCAATGCAGAGGTGTCAGCGGCACATTCATGCTTCAAATCTGTCATTTTCAAATCAAATAGTTGGCAAATCTGTTGAACATAAAATCACGCAATATTGCACACAGTTTTTTTCCTTTTCTTCTTCTTTTTTACTCACCATACTGACATGCAGGATGAACTCTATCAAAAGAAGACCATAATATGACACACATGGGCACCGCCTGTTAGACCAGTAGTTATGTAGTAATTAATTAGTTGACTTTGGAATTCAGCTGCTGGGTAAGATGTAATTCATGGTTATCAGAAGTAAAAGGACTGAATATAACTGCAAATCAGTTTTTATCAGATATTTATTATTAGATAAGCAGTGTAAAGAACTCACTGCTGTCCTTCAGATGTTTGGTATAACTCAGCATGTGAACAAGCCTACACACAACAGTTGTTATTTTAAATGTGGGTGTTGTGGACGTCGCTTTGTCTGATCATTTTTGTGTTTTCGTTGACCTTTCTGTTACATCCAAGCCAACAGCTGGCCCTACAGTTACTCAGGAAAGAGTTATTGATGACAACACAGGGATTCAGTTTTTGAAAATGATTAGGTTTCAATATAATCCGTGTTGTAATGTTGATGATATGTTAAACTCTTACACATCAAGTGTCTTGAAGGTTATGGATGCCATTGCTCCTGTCAAGGTCAAAATGGTTAAAAGTACACAAAAGGCACCATGGAGAAAAGAGGTCTTGGTCAGGGCACAGAAAAGGGAGTGCTGAGCCGAACGGAAATGGCGTAAGTCAGAGCTCCAGGTTAATTTTGAAATCTACAAAGAAAATTGTGTGTGTTCAACCAGACAGATCAAGAGAGAGCTGTTTTTCAGAAATCATCAAAAACTGCTGAAACAACTCTCATATCCTATTTGCTACAGTGACCAGATTAACAAACCCTCCAGTCTCGCTCCCCTTGGAACTGATTTCAACATCCAAATGTCAGGAGTTTGCAGGATTCTTTAATGACAAAGTTCAGGGCATTAAAAATTCAATTGTTTCCACAACAGACATAGCTCCTCTACCCCTAGTTAGACATATAGAGCTGACACAGTTCACACCTGTGTCCGATAAAACAGTTGAAGAGATCATCTGCAGCCTGAGTCCATTTACTTGCTGCCTGGATTAGTTACCCAATAGATTCCTAAAGTCTGTGCTGAGCAGTTTGCTGCCACAACTTGCTTATTTAGTCAACATCTCACTTCAGACTGGAATATTCCAAAAGGCCTTAAAAACTGCTGTCATTAAGCCTCTCCTAAAGAAGAGCAGTCTGGATGCCACAGTACTGAACAACTACCGGCCCATATAAAACCTGCCATTCTTAGGAAAAGTCCTTGAAAAAGTTGTATACCAACAGCTGAGTGACTTTCTCCTGTCTAACAATGTGTTAGTTGCTTTCCAGTCAGGCTTTAGGCCCCACCACACCACTGAGACTGCTCTGATCAAGGTGACCAAAGACATCCGCCTGAACTCAGATGCAGGCAAAGTCTCTGTCCTAGTTCTACTGGACCTGAAAGCCGCCTTGGATACAGTTGACCATGTGATTTTATTACAGATGTTAAAAGACAGGGTGGGAATCACTGGTATCGCTGTCAACTGATTCAAGTCCCTCCTTGAGGACAGGTGTTACTTTGTTCAAATTGGGAACTGCGTCTCCGACCGAATGGGTGTTTCATGTGGGGTTCTTAAGACAGCTTCAGAAAATCTAGAATGCTTCTGCTTGGGTTCTGACCAAAACCAGGAAATATGACCACTCTAGTCCAGTGCTCAAGTCTCTGCACTGGCTTCCTGTCACTCAAAGAATGGACTTTAAAACAGCCTTGCTTGTGTACAATTCTCCTCATGGTTTAGCCCCAATGTACACATCTGGCATGTTAGAGCCATTTGAACCAGCCCGGACTCTGAGAACCTCAGGTAGTGGCCTCCTGCTGATGCCCAGAGTCAGGACCAAACAAGGGGAGGCTTAATTCCAGTTTATGCTCCTAAAATCTGGAACAGTCTTCCTGAATAGGTGAGACAGGTTTAAACTCTGGCGATGTTTAAATCCAGGCTGAAAACAGCCTTGTTTAGCTGTGTATATAGCAACTGAGAATATTATTAATATTATTATTATTATTATCATTATTATTATTTTTATTTTATTTTCAAAAGTCAAACTTGATTTTATTGTTCCATTTTCTGCTCTTTTTTTCCTATGTGAAGCACTTCGAATTGTCCTGTACACGAAAATTTGCTATACAAATAAACTTGCCTTGCATTGCCATTACTAAAGGTTTTAAAAACTTTCATAAAAACGTCCCATTTCCCAATTAAACATAACTGGATGTTAGTCTATAAAACAAACCCCTCAACAAGCACAGTGGGTTTGTTAATGAGGCATAATGTGATGCAATTGATGAAGTGTCAATACTTCTGCATACAACTTTAACCAATCACATAATTCATAAGCTGTTTTTGGTCTGTAAAGAATACAATTATTACATTTCTTACATTCAAATGCTTTCTGTTGTTTTTCCAACAATGAAGCTTTAAATCCATTATTTTGTCTGGTCATCTAATTTTCTGTCTACCTGTTTTGCACAGATGAGAACACCTGAGCTGCATTACCGAACTGACTACCAGCTTCGTGATACTTCCTGGGAACCCAGTTATTAGAGTAGATTAACGGGGAGGCTAGGGACCAGTGCTAGGGGGGTCATTCTCTAATTAGTAAATTGAGGGATTGATCTGCAGCCCTACTACTTGTCTAAGAGTTCTTGGGCAAAACAGTGAAATTCCTCATTGCTTTCAATGTGTTTATCAGTCTTTAATTGAGGGAAAAAACTAGTGCCTTTGGTAAATGTTAAATTATCAATAATTATCCAAAAAGAGGCCCATAAAGGCAAATCATTATAAAGATACTTTGTGGAGTACCTTGGACATTAAAACTTTTCTACATACTTTAAAATACGTTGTTAATATTTTATTTTTCATTACAAGTTATTATGAAAAAAAGGAAATTCTTTTACAAACACTAATCTTTCCTGCTGAAAGGTTAATTTTAATCTTAGTCCCAAATCTTTAAAGCTTCTTTTCAGTATTCTTCCAGTATTTACCTCTGTCCATCTTCATATCCATTTCAACCACCTTCTTTTTGGCGGT
This sequence comes from Orestias chungarensis, assembly GCA_032876305.1. Taxonomy (NCBI): domain Eukaryota; kingdom Metazoa; phylum Chordata; class Actinopteri; order Cyprinodontiformes; family Cyprinodontidae; genus Orestias; species Orestias chungarensis. The sequence goes on along the minus strand of JAVLVB010000350.1, from coordinate 611,957 downwards.
TGGAGAAAAGTCTCCACACATCATAATGGAGCGTCCACCATGTAACCCAGTGGAGAGGGTGTGTTTACTGTTTGGTTAACAAAAGGCATTTGCATATAGTCTAAACTGTTCCATTTTGATATCAGTTTAACAAAGCAAAGTGGGACTTCTCATGGAGATCCTTTTACCAATTCTTTCTGTTTTCTACTTTACCAGTCCATAAGGAGCAATACCTCAGACAACAGCCCCAAAATTTTTCAATGGATTGTTCTGCTAGTTGAATATAATGGCTCCATTTGTGACTCCGGAGAGTGATGTAGTTCAATCTGGATGACCCTTCCTCTTGCAACTCCATCTGAACTGGAATTTAGACGTGTTTTGACATCCTTATAACCCAGTAACTATGGAAACATATCCTCAAACTCCAACTTGTGAATTACAACACATGGCACAGCACTTTTACTTAAGTGCAGATTATTTTTGTTTCCCTCACTCTTGGCAGAGGCCTTAGACCTATTATCCAAGTAATGATTGACAGCAAAATGATAGAGGCAGTACGCTTGTAAACACACTAAGGCTTTTTTTTCTTTTTCTGAATGGGTAGTGAAGCCCACTGACAGCGTTGACATGTCAGAATCAGTTCCTCCGTTCATGTTTTTTTTTCTTAGTTTGTGTGAAGGAGCTCCAAGAAATAAAGGATGGGGGTTTACTGGTTGTCATGCTTTCACACCGCCAACGCATCTGCTGCTCAATCCAAGCCTTATTTTTTGCATCAGTAGGATGAGACTAAACATATTTATCAGCATGTTATTTATTAAATGAAACAGTGGGAGGCTAGATTGTGAACTTACTCAAACAACACATAGTTACTTTTCTTAAATCGTGCTCTTATGAATTTAAATACAGCTTTTACCAGAAATTTAGGGTTTAAACCTGCAACACAGAATAAATTAACCAGTCACCCCCAGAAAAACACGGGCAAATAACCTTGATTTCGGGTGTGCTGTGCTGGCTTAGGGGTAGCACATCCCATATATGGAGGCCTTGAGTCCTCGACACAGCCGTCGCGGGTTTGATTCCTAGTCCCAACGAGATTTGCTGCATGTCTTTACCCCTTTCCTGTCAGCTTCCTGTTATATAAGGGACACCCCTGGAGGGGGGGGGGGGATTTTTATTTTGCGGTTAATTCTGCAGGATGTCGTCCTGGTTTCTGCAATGAACATGCGAGAAAGTGCGAAGATATGCAGAAAACTAAGAAAAACTTGGGAACTGTAATGTATGTAAAGCTCTCTTTCACATATAGTAAGCAGCACACATAACATAACATAAGAGAGCAGAATAGCTGTGCCAGTTATTTGCTTGTTGAGTCTTGGATCATTTAGGGTAATCTATAACATAGTATGAGCAGAGTGGAGAAGTAAAAAATTTGAACATTGCTTAGTTATGAAATACAGAAATGTCTAAGAACAAAGCCAGTTATAACTAACTTAAAGCCCCCTGTAGTAAGGCTCTTTTTGAAGTCCATTTGCTTTTAATAGTTTAAGGGGCAGACATCATCCAATATGGCGGATGCGGTGAGGTAGTAACATCACCCCGCTGCGGACCAAAACGTGTGTTTGTTATTAAATGGTAAATAGACTTCACTCATAGCGCTTTTCTAATAAAACTGACAATTCAAAGCACTTTACACTGTAGCCACGTTCACCACTAATACATGCATCAGTTGGCAACTAGGGGTTAAGTGCCTTGCCCAAGGGCACATTGCCATGTGACAGGGGGCAGCTGGAATTGAACCTGCAATCCACCTGATTGCAAGATGACTACTCTACCCACTGTGCCACAGACAGCCCCTTGTGGTGCGAGGGGGAAATGAAGTCACTACTCGACGCATCGGACCATTTTTGGCATGGGGGGTTGTAAGGTAAGAAAATAATGAATGAATTCAAGTTTCTGCGAACAAATGCGGGATCAGTAAAATCAGGTGAATTTACTTAATTCTGCGATTTCTGAGCTCAGATGCTATTTATACGGTAAGTATGTAGAGTTTTAAGAATCATGCGCACCCCCGCATATTCTCCTCCCTTTCCTTGATTTTAGGTGATTTTCTGAGATCGCAGAATCACGTTTTTCTGGAGAGATTAAACAACACACATTTTGATCCTCATACCTAAAGTTGGGACCACTCTCCCACGTCTACACAGGACGTATTTTACAGTGGGTTTATTAGCTTCAACTCACGTCTTCACAAGGTGCTTGGATGTTGTTGAAATGTTAGCACATTTTGCAACATAATGTCTATTTCTACAACATGCAATCCGCACCTTTCCTCCATGTTAGGATTGGTGGTTGGAGTGTTTTTATCTGCAGAATATTGTCTAAATAGGTGAATGTTGCACGTAAAAATTGCACCTGAACATGAACCCGACTTCTTCAGTTCAACGAAACATTTATAGATTCAAGTTGAAGGCACAAAAAGCAATGTGATCATATTGGCTTTCCCAAACTTCTTAATATGGAACTTAATTATGCCAATTATGTAGTGTATGTAAACCTCTGTTTGTAAAGGAGATAATAAAGCATTATGTTCTCAGGTTGTTCCTTGAATTATAATTGTAAATAGTTCTAATAATGTTAATTGGTCCAAAATTGTATATTTGGAATTTATAGCTACATAAAAAAAACTATAAAGCATGTGTTCAGTTTCATAGATGTTTAAAAAATACTTTACAATATTGCAAATCTTGGGGTTGTGAGTCACTGCAACGTTGTAAGGAGAGTTAAAAAGCAATTAAAAAATTACAATATGATCTTATCCCATAGACTGTCTTTTCTAAAAGGAATTTACAGTTTGTCATCATCTACCCACTTCCCACAATTCTTCCCAAAACTATTTTTCGCTGACCCGCAGCAGCCACTATTTTTGACAAATTACCCCAGATGAAATAATCAGGAAAAGCCACTTACAAAATACTCATAAAACTCTCCCTTGCCAGTAATATTTAGGCACAAGGTGCTAGTTCTATTACAAAACACAGAGTGAACAAACAATTTAAATTGCGTGGCATGGGTATTGAATTTCTAAAAAAAACTCCATCCAGTTACATAGTTTATACTTCACACAAAGGACATTTTAAAATGACTTAATTGCAAACACAAATCCTAAAACATGACGATGAAAACATGAAAATATACAAAACTGACCACACCATGAATCAGATGCAGAAATGTCCCTTAGGGCGTTCTTTATGTCCAATATATTTTTCAGCATACCTAAGCTTAGTTTGCATCATGAACTTTAATAGCATATTAATAAAGCAGAACAATGTTTAATTTCTACCTTTCCTATTGTAATGGTTACAACCACTAGCGGAGGTTGTGTTTTTCTTGTCTCTAAAATAACTTGTTAGTAATTATGTTGATATTCATTAAAAACCCTATATATGTCCATCCACCCATCCATCCATCTTTAAGTACTTTCCTGGAATGCTGTGGACGTAATTCCAACAAGACAAGACTGTGACAACGCAGAATGTTCCTTTGGCTTTGCATCTGCTGGTTTTCTTTCTAATCGCTAGAGATGCACTTTAGTTAAAGGAAGGAAATATAAAGGTCTGTGACACTGTTAAAACCTGTCAATGTCTGAATAATAAATAAGAAATCACTTGAAACACAACCATTGAAAAACTCCTGATGGTAACATTTGAACAGACATTAAGTGGCCATAACCTCATAGCTTGAACAATACAATAGAATCACATCTATTGTCAGAAATCACTTAAAAAGTATTTTGTTTTTCGCTTTTTTGACCAAATTCTAAGCAACTGGGCAAAAGTGAGAAAACAACATATTCTGTACATTGCTACACTACTTTTACCAGCATTAAGTGTTGATATGTGGTAAGACGGACCATTCTTTTATGTAATCCAAATAAATGATTCAGGAGAGCAGACAACAAGAATGCTTTCCAAATGGTTTTTGGGCAATTAGTGCAAATCTTAGCCAAAATGTCTAGTTCTTATACGACAGTAGTAGCAGAGAGAAGGTTCTGCTGGGTTGTTTTTTCTGTTAGCAAATGTTTAAAATAACAATAAAATTAACAAACACATACATTAATACCAAAATTAATCAATACAACCGAAACAATATCCAAATAATGCAGAAATACTCTCTTATTAATAATCTAAGTAAACGGTAAGGGAGAAAACTTTGGGTAAATGTAAAAATAGGTTGAAAGAATACCAAACCTTTTTTTTTTTTCTGTACAACACTGAGTTGTCATTCTGACCTCTGTTTGCTTACCGGGGGAAAATTTGAATCCTTGGTTCTTTAATTAACCACATTTAGAACTGTATGTTTTTGTGTAACCTTAAAACATCCTGTGAAGCAACCAGTTCTTTTCAATGCTTCTAATAAGTACTTTTCCAGCTGTAGCAGTATCCATTTAGATCACTGTGTCCTTAAAGTACTCGTATTAACAAAGAAATGCTGGTGGCACACCACTAGTTATTATCCCAACTGTGGATTACAGGGATATTTTTAGTAGGTGAAACCGGTAATTTACCACATGCAGAACCAGTTTTAACACAATGCTTCTGCCAAGATGTCCCTGCTCGAACAGGACAGGCCTTGTCTTGCAGAGGATTCTATTTGTGGGTTGTGTACGACTATTAGGGGCACTTCAGAAATAAATCTCACACAGAGTGATGCGTCACCAAGATCCCAATTTGGTGCATGTAGCCAAATTAGAGGGCCTTGTAAAGGCAGTAAGAACACATCACTGGGTTGTACTGTCCATGTGCATCGTAATGACCAGTCACAAGAAGATTGTGGTAAATGACACTGCAATACTGCAAATTAAACTAGACGATTTGTACTTCCAACTTTTGCAGGGATAAAATCAATTTCCAGTACTAGCATAGGGATTTGTTGCACCAAATTGCACGCAATTGACCATGACTAATTTTAAGTCTTTCCTTCCTGTCAGCAGAGAGCACTTACATTTAAGGCCAGGCCTGAGTCATTCTTTGTCAACCCAATTCTGCCCTGTTTTTTGGGTTATGATAGTGCTCAATAAAAACTGGAGGTTAATGCTGGAAATTGAAAATTCCTGAGTTAGGAACTGAGTCACACAACCAAGTAAGATCAAAAGAAATGAACTATTAGTTTCCGATTTTTATTTTCCTGCTTTGATGTTGCACAGTTTATATTTTGAGACCCCCACTGTTTGCCCATTTTGTCTCAAACCTTTGCTCCAGTATATCTTGCAGGAAATCTCTTTATGGAGCTCCTGTCGACAGGAAGTGTTGCCATGGGGACTGCCGTCTTTCAGGTTGTCTGTATGCGAGTGCCTGAGAGTGTCTTGCAGCTCTGAAAGGAAAGTTTTCAGTCGCTGCATGTAGCTGTCTCTAATGACTGTAATCAAGTAATTATCCTTCATTCAAACAAAAAAAAATCTATCTAGAAGAATTGTTACAAAAGATCTGTAAATATAAATGTAAAATATGAAGATGAGGAATGTAACAAACCAATGATGTGTGTAATCAAATATTTATGCTTTTGAGATTAAATTGTATGTTTAATTTTAAAATAGAAACAGATTCGTTATTGAGCTAATTTTGAGTAGGTTGCAGATGTTTGAACTTTGACCATAAAGTTAAAATGTATTCGTAATGTAAAAAACTGCATTTCTTTTTCTCTTGTAATAGTAAATGAATACATACATACATTGTGTACAAAATCTGCAGATATTTAATGCGAAATTAAGATAATAAATAATGCGCAAAAGGGAAACACAATGCATACAAAATAAATGCAAATTCATTTATGATTACTTTATGCATGTGGATGGCTGGATGCATGAAGCTTAGTCAGTACTCATCAAAGGTTACTTTAATATATAAACCTGATC
>JAVLVB010000350.1:594194-605970 GCA_032876305.1 Orestias chungarensis | reverse complement strand
AAAGAAATACAAGATAAGAGAAGCTTTTTTTAAAGTTTTTTTGGGCCCTAAGGTTTAAGGCCACTAAAACATTAAAACAGTGCATCATTGGTGTGAACCTGAATGGGTTTTCCACCGTCACAACCAGAAGCAGCGAATCTCTCCTCATCTAGAAGCCGGAGACGTTTTCAGTGTTACTTAGTGATTTAAAATGCTCATCGTCGTAACACGGATGAGACCGAAGGGCTCCATGCAGTCTGTTCCACTTGAAATGTCAGCAGTCATATTTTTTATTCTCATCTGCTTATTGTGATTGATGAGATTACAAAGGGCGAAAACGGCATCTGAAAAAGACAATTGGAAACATAAAGATAAACTATTGTTCATTTACTTTGGAGTTCTTGGCTAGAGTTCAGCTGCATACAGGATCATTAGTACATGAGTACATATAAGATAATTTTACTTTGCATTTAATTTGCACATGCACATAGGTAAAATATGAACAATAACAATATTTATAGAAGTTGTTGGTGAAAAACCCCATGCAGTAAAAGTAAAATTTGCTGCTGTTTTTATTTCATTTTTATTAATACCAAAGAGCTGCGATGTACACAGCAGGTCCTAAGCCCACAGGGCTTGACATCATCTGAACCTGTATAAAAGTGACGTATGTCTGAGTTACCTACTGTGCATTATTCATCATCTGTATGGATTCCTGTCATGCTGGGCACCTACTGCCCACTTACAAGTGAAAAGTTGCAGCAGAAGACCCAAAAGGACGTCATCAAATTCAAGCTTTTGCGCAAGAAGGCTTCACGGTTTTAATGTTTTATAGCATTCTTCAGTCAAACCGAGAACAGAGTAGAAATTATTAAGGTGTTGAAAAGTGAAAGACTGCAGGAGAAGGCAGATCTAACTTGTTTTAACAAGTTTTTTTTTAATTAACTTTATTAAAACAACCATATAACAAAAGGACCTTTTTTGTGTTTTTCTGTATGTGAGAATCCAGAAAAGGATTTAAAAATATTTTTCTTAAACCTCAATTTGTTTAATCCTAAATCCCTCTCTCTGCATGTATAAAGTGACTAAAAGCCTTGATTCTCCAGAGTACCTGAACAAATTAATATATAAGGTATTTTTAGACATGTTACCCCTCATTAATAAGAATATTTCTTAACCCATCAGTAATTGAAAATAACATACGGATTCTGATGAGGCACATCTGTCAGACATCTTTATGCAGGTGTTAAACATACCTTTCATTAGGCCCAAATGTTTGTATTAAAATGTGTTTGTATATCTTATGTAATATTTTCATCTTAAAATTTGCTCCTGCTGCAGAAACCTATCATAATTACGAGAAATGAAACGTTGAATATATGTGGCTGTGTGTTGCACATAGTCTACATAACGTGTCTTGTTTCGTGAAAGAAGCCACAGAAATAAAGATGTGTTTCAGTAACATTCTAATTTATTGAAAATTACTGTGCTGCTTCTTGTGGTCACAGGGGATGAAGTGCAATGCTTCAAAAACTTAATGTGGAGCACGGTTTTTTGAGAAAATCCAGCTTGACTAACAATATCTTTGTCTACCCTATCTACCCTGAGTGGTGCTACACAACTCTTAGCCTTACAAATGTGTCAATAATAACAATCACTAATACAGTGTTATCTCAGGTCATTCCAGCTGAGGTTCTAAATACAACATATTAATTTGGCATTGATGAAGTAAGAAATGTCAACATGAAGGCTGTAGTTTAGAAAAGTCAACACACATTGACAGGTGATGAGCAAGTCATCGTGGTGCCTTTGCGGCCGACAATGAAAACAGATCTCACACATAGATCAGAAAACGGGGGAAAAATGACTCATAGTTCAGACCTTTAAAAATGAATTAGACAGATATGTTGTATGTTGACCTCCAAAGCAAAAGGCTTTGCAGTTTTCGGTGTTGCCACATAATTAAAACCTCCTCCAGCCACGGATCTTTTCACACCGATGAGTCAGTGATGTCGGCACTCACCACAAACAAAGGGTTGTCTGAATGTGTTTACTTCAGTGGAGAAGGAAAACCCACTGCATTGTTGCATCAATAATGGCTCGTCACTCAATTTCTGCCTGGATTTGTAAAAGGGCAAATGTTGAAGAAATAAGGACGCAATATTGAATCAAATTCTGAAGGTTATCAGCAGTTGTGGTTATACGGTTTGTGGTGAAAAAAATATGTAATTTCTTAGTCATTAGTCTGAGTTTATTAATGTTATTCATAATGTTAGTCTCGAAGAGTAAGGGTGAAATTGATGTCTCTGAAGGTCAGAGTCGTTTACAGACTATTTAAACTTCCCAATCACAGAGTTATACTCACAGAGCTACATTGTCTTGTTATTGTCCTTTCCTCCCCGTTGTGTCTAATGAGGAAACCATCACACCCATGATTGTCAGAGTTTCTTAGCACTCTGGTGTGAATGGATGCTTCTCTAAAACAAAATCTCACCTGTGTGCACAGTGTTAAATAAACCTGACTGAGTGATTCCTACTCAAACAGTTTGAGGTAATTCCTTTTTCCACAAAAAAACTTCTTGTTGTTGTATTTACAAGTAATTTCCCAGAAAAGGTTCTGCCTCTCTTTGCTTACCTGCCTATGATCAAACATGCTTCTCAGGACCTGGAGATCAGTAGCATGTACTGATCCGTCTCAAATGGTCAACTCTAAATCCTTTTGACATGAAGTCGTCCCTGTATCCACAATGAAGCTATCCTAAGCCTCAGAATGAGAAATAAGAAATCATTTTTAAACCTTTTCCAAACAAAAAAATGTCAACATTTTTTGAATGTCCTAATTTCTTTAGTTTAGGCCATGATGTGTTGCTTGTTGCCCAGTTTTGGGCGAGGATGTGGCTACTGATATTGTAACACAAAATGTAGACAATTAGAGATCATAAATGATTTACTTCAAGGGATTTTGCTGTGAACAAACAAGGAGAAAAAGCTGAAGAATACTGAAAGGGGCAGATATGTTTTATAAACTCAAAATAAATTATTTCCATCCAATGGGTTACTTAATTCAAGTGTTAATAACTGATTTCAAAATGTATTTAGAAAGCACCAAAAAAAAAAAAAGGTTACCAACAAATTTCTTAAAACATTTGACAAAAACGGGCACTAGAAATATTAAAAAATAACAGAACAATAAAAATGTACTAATGCTGCTTTATGGTGACTTTAATACAAGGAGTAACACTATGTTTTTAGGAAAATTGTCAAACATTGGATTGGGGGCAGATCCATCTCAGACCTAAGCTACAGCATAAAAGGTGTGGTTTTCCAAGGTATAAAGGTGCTAGTCTAAAACAACATTGGAATTTATGCACACTTTGGTCTGTTCAAAGAACTTGCTTACAATTAACTACAATGTATTCACTTTATTACATGTTACTATCTTATTTTATTATAGTATTACTTGGTTTCATTGTACATACGTGTTTTTTAGTCTCCATTGTGCACTTTGTATCCTCTCGCTACAAACTTTTTCATACTTTCTCTTGACACAAATTCTTTTACATATTCCTCTGAAGAAAATCCCATTAAAATTATTGCATGTCTTCTGGGAAACCTGCTCAAGTGTCAAACTTAAGCATCTGGCTATAGGTCAGAGGTTTTTCTCTAAAGCACCTTGGAATAGGCTGACATTTATGTAAGCAATAATTTGAAGTAAAAAAAAAAAATGCTGAAAAAGTTCTTGGCTAAAGACAGAGAACTGCAGTCTGCAGTTTTTGAAATGTTATATGTGTTTGTAGCCATCAGAACTACATGGACATATAACTAATATATATAACTAGTACTCTTAATTATTTTTTTAAGTTTTAAATAGTTGCTGTAGCTAAATAATTAGTGCAAAAGGTCAGCTTTTAATATTACACTCTTTACCACAAAGTTGAGCATCTGTACATGTCCATACATCCCACCATGATTTTTAAACACATAACACAAAAAAATAACTAATGAATGGTGACATTGCTGCTCTTATGCCTCAAATACATTTTTTAATTCAGTGCCTTCCAATACAAACTTCATAAAATGATCTCCTAAACAACTATTTTATTAAGACTTTAAAGTTTCTTAGCCTGACTTGATTCTTGATTGAGTCTTGACTCTAATAGCTAAAGATTAGGATAATAATAAAGAGGACTTCCAACCGCAAAGACTTGGAGCCCATTGCAAAAGCTGAATAATAAAAATATCAGTGTAAAAAGTGGGACAGCAAAAATACTATTTAATTTCTAAAAGGCAAAAAAAATTAAAAAAATTAAAAAAAATTAAAAATGTGAATCTGAACAGAGTTCTATGAATTATTTTTTATTTTTTGAACACAATGTTTTTTTAAACATAACAAAAAAAAGTTTATTTCTATTATACAGCTTGTAGACTATACATACATTTACGAGGGTTATTAATAATTTTTGGCCTAAATGGTAAAAGAAAAATGTTTATCTTTGCATTTTCCTCCAAACCCAACAACAATTTAATGTCACCTGTAAATAGAAACAAAAACATTTAGAGTCATTTTTACCCTTTTCAAAAACAAATTGTTTTGTTTGCTTTTTATTTGGAATTTATGTAAAAATTGTATTAAATAGTCAATGTCTTTTATCCAGAATAACCAAGCCTAGAATGAGTGTCACAAACATCCTAATGGTGCGTATCCAAAGAGCAGGAAGTGAAAACCACACACTGTACGTATATAGTTAATGCTGAGACATTAAATGAAAAACACAGACATGTGTTAACATGGGGAAACAAGCAATAATGCAGGGAAGACGTTTTTCAAGGCTAGAAGTATCTATCATCACTTTATCTAAGGAAAAATGAGCATCCAGACTTCTTGCATGAAATGTTTCTTCAAAATATTGAAAAACTTTCTACATTTTCTAAACAACCAATGATTTCTGAGAAATAGTTTAAATATCTATATGAAACATGCTTTTAACAATCACAAACCTTAATTCTGTGAACATTCTAACACAAAAGTGGCGGCATGCTGCTACAATTTCAGAAAGATGAATGAAATGCTCTCTGCTAATCAGAAATTAAAAGCTTAAATTTCCGAGCCTGAAAGACCTGCACGGATTCTGGAGTTAGCTAACCAAACATCAGCTTTTTAAAACAATATTCAAATCAAACAATTTATGTTCTCCTTTTTCTTTATTTAATTTACCATTCCAATTCTTTAGTACGCATTATTTTCACTGAGTGCTTTGATGACAATTTAGCCAGGAGGCCAAATAACAAGAACAACGTCTCCAAGTATGAATTGTCTTGGTTAACTCTTTAATGCCTGCTCCAATAAAAAAAAAAAGAGATAAAGTTGTCATTTTTTAATGGAGTCTTTATCTGGCCCTTTAACAAAATATGGAAAGAAATTCAACAGGAAAAATTTGTGTATATCTATCAATTATTACGTTGTGATCAGTCAAAATTATCGTTGTGTAGTTACCTGCTTTTTTTAGGTATATCTGACTGTGTGCAACAGGGCTTTGAGCCAAGTTTTATCATTAAATGATGCAAAAGCTCTCAGATGCCTTGAGATAATTTCAGAAACCCTACATATCAAATATTCAAGGATTCAAGGATTCAAGGAATTTTATCGTCATCACATCACATGTGGTACATGAGGTGGGACGAAATTGTAATCCCACGGTCCAGTTTACACCCTGAGAGCAATTGTAAAATAGCTAAAAATAAGAATAATATAATTAAATATAAAGAAATATAAAAGAATAAAATTGTGAAATACATAAAATATACAGGATACGCAATATGGGAAGTCGGACATAGCAGCAATGAAAATCTGGAGTGCAAGTTTGCTGTAGCAGCATGGATGGTTATTAAAGTGACATAATAAAGTTGTCCTGGCAGTATTTGCAACCTGATAGAACTTTCCTGATTGGTAAAACAACTTTTCCATATCTGGAAAGTTCTTTCACTAAAGAAATCATCGCTGATGAATGTAAGGACGTTTGACAGCAGGATTTTGCTCAAACAACCCGTTTACTGTGATCCCTCGCTCCACCAACAATTTCACCTGTTCCACCTCATCTACAAATAGGACCACAGCCTTGTCCACGCTTCATGGAGAGCCAGCGGCAACTATAACGCCGTGCTTCCGTGACAGCCCCGAGAAACCATCAGACGCCATGGCGTCTACGTGGCCCTCGAAACCAGCCAGGCTGGCTGTCCTCAAAACACCCTAAACTAAAGAAAAAATAAACAACAACCCAACTAAATAATAAACCAACATATACAAGGACAGAAAAAGAAAAAGGTTTTATTTTTATTTTTATTCACTACACTCTTCCCCTCCTTCAACTCCAACCACACTCCTCTCACACAAAGAAGAAGAGGAAGAAGAAGAAAGTGACTATTTTAGGTTATACAAACATCTAGAGTTGGTTCATTGTTTTTTATCTTGTTTAGAATGCATTTGCTGGTTCTGTATATACTTGTTTTGTTGTGTTTCATATGTTTTACATCCAGTGTCATTTAGACTCTTACAGACATCTGGATAGTTTCCTGTCTGTGATTTCTTACTGTGCAACATTGAGGCCTTCCCTCAATACCTTGTTTTTTGATTACTTGAAATCAATCTTTATTTTATTTTATTTTATTTTATTTTATTTTTCACGTGTAGCTTTCCTACCAGCAGGTGGCGGTAGTGATCAAGTATGTTGTTTAGCAACCGCAGGCTCTACTCACGAACAAGGGAGAAAAAGCTAGGCTGGGCTTTAAACATTTCGGTCACTGGGGATAAACAAGGTCTGCAAATCATGCTTTGACTTCGTTTAGAGAGAAGTTTAACACAAAGTAGGGTTTTTTAAACAATTCCAACTAACCGTGGAGGTTGATAGCGTGTTTTCTTTGTTGTTATTTAGGTTGTTAAAAGAAAAACATTTTAAGCTAATGTTAGCTTAGCTGGTTGTTAAATATCCCTGACGGGGTTTTAAGGTTGTTTTTGTTTATTATTGTATTGCACCTAACTTGTGAACAGCTCTACGCGTATTAATGCGCTAGTTGTAAAGTTTGAGTTTTAATAAGTGTGTTTTTGTTTAATAGTCCTTGTCGGCATGCACTTTAAACTTAGTTTCTCTCTAACGTTTTGTTTTGTTTTTGTTTCCCAGCTGCGTTCCGTGTAATCTTTCTTTCGTTGTATGAAAGAATATTGGGACTGCAGACAGGACACAGAAAGAAACGTGTCGCGGACCGTTTTTTGTCCTTGAAAGTTTTATTGAAGACAAATGTTTTTGAGCCATGGATCAAGCTGTTGTGGACAGTCCTGTCATCCTCGTCATCAGGGCTCCCAACCAGAAGTACAACGACCAGACAATCAATTGTTACCAGAACTGGACCGTGGAGAAACTGAAAGCCCACTTGTCTGATGTGTACCCCAACAAACCAGTAAGTTGTTTTTTTTACTTATTATAAATACAAAAGTGTGTATTACCTAATATATATATATTAAAAATTCAGTTTAATTATTTCTGATTATTTCTATATTGTTGTATTATTTGTTCTTTTCACTTGTATTAAGCATCTGGTTTTGGAACTATACTTTATAGTATAGTAGCTAGAGACCTTAAATTGAGATGCTATTTGAAAAACTTTGTTCAAATTATAATTTACATAAAAGACCCTCTTCTTCCTCTTTCTTCATTTGGTTTATTTTTTTTATTTACACAGCCACATTTGATTGGTTCTCATAGTACATATAGTTTTTAATATTGAAATTGAGATTAAGATTTTGTTTTTTCCTTATTTTCTTTGGATGCTGGAACTAGAAAATTATTTGATCTTCATTGTTTAGTTGCTTGTAATTTGAGAAAAATCACCTTTAACCACATGCTTCTCATTGAACCTTAAAAGAAATTAGACAGTTTTATTAGATGAGAGATTTAAAATATAACCATAAAAGGAATATTATAAAATCTTCCTGCAACAAGAAATTGATACGTTTCCATGACCACAGACTCCCACAGATGGTATAATCCAAGATGATGTATTTGGTTGATACTTTATGATATGTTTCCTGCTGTCTTAAGAGTATAGATATAACAATACATCAGAGAGGCAGTTAAACTTGTTAGAAAGTTTGGCATATTATTTTTTTTTCAACCCCAAAAACTTGCATATCCTTATTCCACTTTATGAATTCTGCTAAAGTTCCTTTTTGATTCGTATCACTGTTGAAGAATCATGATCCGATTTGTGAGGTTTGGGGAACTTGGGTCTTCGAAGCTAAAAGAAGCGCTCGATGAGTTTGACATCAGAGCTCTCTGGTAGTTATATTCTAGCGTTATTGCAGAGATAATCTGATTGTTCTCTTTCCTCTGTGCAGAGAACTTGCTCTGATGCAATCTTATTTAAACACACAGGGACAAACAGCTGCCTTCTACAGCTACGTCAGAGAGTGCTGTACATTGGTTCTTCCCAATTTTCTTATATTATCTCTGACATGTATAAAACAACCAGCTTTTATTTTCTAAGAACGGTATTCTAATTCTTGAATGGCAGTAGAGTGAAACTGGATTTATTTATGGCACGCTCTGACCTTGTACAAGCCGCTAAATCCATTAAGACCCACTTACTTGTATTAGGGTTACTATGATCTCATTATTATTACTTACATCGGTTGTATGGCCTTTGATGTCGTCCTCATTCACATTTTCTTAGCCTTCAACTTGTATTTTTAGTATGATTAAAAACATGACCAAAACTCTGTGTCCTACATTGCTCCTAAAATACACGTTATTAATTAAATCACAGCTCTCTTTTGACCTCCGTATTATAATTCTGTGTTTTTAGAGCTCCAAAGACCAGAGACTGGTTTATTCTGGGAAACTGCTTCTGGATCACCTCACCTTAAAAGATGTCCTTAGGAAGGTAGGTGTCTTTAGATGGCTATAAAAAGGCACGTTAGCTTTCATTAGCTTTTTTTTTTTTAACTAAGAAAAAATAAGATTGGAACCTTAGTCCTACTCCACCATGCTAAGAAAATAATTAAATTGTAAAATCTTTTAAAGTTGAGTTTTAAACATTACGAAGACTTTAAGGACAGCCTTTTTGGTTTTTTGCAGGATAACCTTGTAATCCAAGTTATAAAAAGGGTTGTTTTTTGCCTAATTAAAAACATTTTTCACTGATTAATCTCTGCTAAATATATAATTGCATTCTCAACTATATAAACTAGTAAAATAAAAGCTTAAATTGAGTAAATATGTCGTATGTTAACCGGCATCCAAACAAATATTTTATTGGGCCTGATAATATTTCATTATTCCCCCTGGATTAAATCTGAAAGCTCAGAGATAAACGATCCAGAGGAATGTTTAAACCAGCATAACTTAGATGATTTTTTCTCAGGGCAAAATAAAAGGAAGCTTTCTATAAAATAAACTGTTGATGTTTAACTAGCTCTTCCAGCAGTAACAGCATTACCATGTTTATTTTAGGATGCTTGTCATTCTGTTCTGCAATGATTTATAACAATCCTGCAAAATTGACGCAAAGAACACTTTGCTACATAAAATATATGTTTATAAGCAAAAAAAACAAAACAAACAGAAGTAGAAAAATCATCTTTGAGAGGAAAAAACACCAATAGACAGAATAACCTGCATTTGTAACATTTGATCTGAACCACAGCGTTTTAACTTAAAAGTGTGACAAAATGACATTTATGACAATATCATGACAATGCTGAGTTACCATAAGGTTAAAAGTTTGGTTCAGTGTTCCATGTGGGTAAAAAGGACATGTATAAAGTTGTAAAGAACATGCAATACTTTGACCGTGTGAGGTAATGAGCTGTACTCGCCTCCGCAGCAGGACGAGTACCATATGCTCCATCTGGTGTGCGCCTCCAGAACCCCTCCCAGCTCCCCGAAGCCGTTCCGCAGCCGCAGTAACAAGCCCCAGGAGAGCACCGCCGGTCCCGCGGTGGGTCGCCTGCATCCCTCTCACGGCTTTCAGATAATTTCATCATTATCTCACTTCCTTTCATCACGCGCCCTCACTGCTGTGATCCACATCTCCCTGAGGGTTACAGACTGTCAAGTGCTTTTATTCCATGCCTACTTCTAATATTCGGTCAATTTTCTGGTCACAGGCCTCTCAGGGTTCTAATAGTGTGGGGCAGGTGGCTGCAGGAGAGAGCAACGATTGGCTGAGACAGCAGGCTGGGACCCTCCCTTACCACCAAATGTATTCACAATTTACTCACAGGTAAGCTTTTTGACCGGTGTAACTTTGTCAGTACTGCAGAGAAAAGGTAGAGGAGGTGACGTAGTACTGCACCTAAAAACGTTATGCTTTACAGAATCAAGCAAACGGAAGTTTCAAATTTAATACTTAGGATTTTAGGTGAGGCTGCTGTAATGCATTGCTGTTTATGTTGTAGATTTTATGTAATTTTTTTTCTGTTCCTCTTTCCAGTTGGAATCAGCAAATGGCGACGGCTCATGCAAACATGCCCTCCTACTACGCCCCCATGACCCTGATGTGGTGGCAGCAGCTGTATGCAAGGCAGTACTATATGCACTAGTATGGCTGCTTTTATTTCAGTTCTTTTTATTCTGTGTCAGACATTTTCCTGAGCCTTTCTGTTAGGAAAATTACTTCACCCACCGTCTCTCTCCTCCTGCAGCCAGTTACTGGCGGCCTCCTCTCAGCAACTCCGACCTGACCAGCCCTCCGCTCAGTCCGGTCAGTCTGACCCTATGAGCCAACGCCAGCAGCCGGGTCGGCACGGAAACCAAGAGGTCCAGATGAACGCTCAGGGAGGGGAGATCCTGAACGAAGACGAAATCAACCGAGATTGGCTGGACTGGGTGTACACATTTTCCCGCGCAGCCATCTTGCTCAGCATAGTCTACTTCTACTCGTCCTTCAGCCGCTTTGTCATGGTGATGATGGCCATGCTGGTGCTCTACCTGTGAGTGAAGCGTGATTTTATCTTTCTCCTAACTATTGTATATGATCTTAAAATATAATCTTAATTGCTAATGTACTTTGGAAACCTAACAATACACTGTGTTCCAAATTATTATGCAAAAAGTGTTTAGGAGTGATAAGGTAAGAATTTTTTTGTTTGTCAGTTAAATTCATTGATGGTGATGTGTGTCATGGCTCTTTATATCACTGAAAGCAATTGTAGACACCTGTGCTGAATAGTTTGGCAGGTATGTCCAATTAAAGGTAAGACTACTTAAGAAGGCTGTCCCACATTATTAAGCAGCCTACATTTTCAGCCAAAATGGAAAAGAACAAGGATGTGTCGGCTGCTGAGAAGCAACAAATTGCGGAGTGTTTAGGTCAAGGCATGACTACAATCAACATTGCCAAGACACTTCATCGTGATCATCGCACAATCAAGAAGTATGTAGCTGATTCAGACCACACACGTGTGCGTGCTGATAAGGGAAAATTGAGGACTCTTTCCAACAGGCAATTACGTCAGGTTAAAAGAGCAGCTGCAAAAATGCCTTGTCATAGCAGCAGACACGTTTTTGAAGCTGCTGGTGCCTCCAACATCCCCCGAACAACAAGATTTAGGGTCCTTCAGAGGTTTGCAGCTGTGCGTAAGCCATCCTGTCGACCTCCTCTATCCACTGCACACAAGCAGAAACGGCTCCAGTGGGCCAAACAATACATGAAGACTGACTTCAAAACTGTTTTGTTCACCGATGAGTGCTGCGCAACACTCGATGGTCCAGATGGATGGAGTGGAGGATGGCTGGTTGATGGA
>JAVLVB010000350.1:579310-594094 GCA_032876305.1 Orestias chungarensis | reverse complement strand
GAGAGTTCAGAAGCTCCTTTCGAACAAGGGGTCCTATGTGCAAATGTAACATCACCTAGAATAAAGTTTTGACTTGAAAACTGTTTGATTTCAGATTGTAATAACCTGCTAATGCTTATAATTTCACAAATGACAATTTTTTTGTTCTTTATAAAAATGAAAAGGTTGAAAACTCTGCTCTGCATAATAATTTGTAACATGCATTTTAGTGCATTTTGAGTGTTTTATTTTTTTTTAAATATACTGTTGTCATTGGCAGTTTGTTCAAAAACCTTTTAATTGTACTCTCATAGTTGATGACTGGAAAATTACAATGACTGCATTATGTATAGTTAATTTTGGAAATTCTGAGAAAATAATATTTGCATAATAATTTGGAACACAGTGTAAGTGCAGTCAGAGTTAAAACAGACTTTTCTGCAGAAAAGGTTAACCCCAAATTAACCCTTTTTTGCGGAATACAATCATGTTTCTACCATCGTTTGTGTAATGTGTATTTTATTTTGTTTATTTTTTTGGTTTGAAGCCACCAGGCAGGTTGGTTTCCCTTCAACTTGGAGAACGAGCTGCAGCTCCCCGGAGACCGAGCCAATCAAGAAGAGATGGAGGCCGAACTACAGAACCAAGACTTACAAGAAGTGGTAAAGTGAATCGTTCTTCTGTCACTGCGCTTCTCTGAAACAGGTTTCAGAGACGTTAGATGTTGTATTGCTTTAAGGGGTGCTATGCTGTTTATTCTATTTGGATATTTAGTTTATCACCAAAATGTTATTAAAGGAAACCAAACTAATAAGTAGTTCTGTCACATTACACCCAAATGTGCTACTTTGTGACAGACTTTAATAATTATTGCTCAGAAAATATCATGCTAAGCTATCAAGTTCAGGGTCACATTTTATAAAAATTGGCCCACAGTGCAAAATCTTGGCATAACTAATATTTCAACTTGGGTTACTTAATTGGACTGGTATTCATCCACACAGGATGGGGTGAACGAAGACGCCTCGGACGACGACGGGGAGAGCGGAGAGGAAGGAGTGGAGGATCCTAACAGCGCCCCCAACGCCGGCTTCTTCTCCTCCACATGGTCTTTCATCATAACCTTCTTCATGTCGCTCATCCCAGAGGGGCCACAGAACGTTGCTAACTGATTGTCAGGCGCAATGTGACGTCGTCTCCCAGAAGAACAGGAGGATCATCCCTTATGATAAAGACTGATTCTCACATAGTGCATTGTTGTAGGTTTTCTGCTCTTTGGGCTTAAACACAAATGACAAATTTGTTAAAAACAACAAAAGGATATTCTCAATGTTTTTTTTTTCTTTCTTTTTTTTGTCTTAAGATAGGCAAAAAAAAAAAGTCCAATAACTCGATTGGTGGTTTACCTGCTATGTTCGGATATGTCCGGTAAAGCTCTGTAAACAGCAGGCGGACTCACCGAGCATGTTCACAGCATCACTCATCCTCTTCAGAAGCCGCAATATTAGTTGTAGCAGTTTTTTCTGTTTTAAGCTGCAAATGATGGTTGTAGAGGAAGAAGGAAGTAAAAAAATGGTCACTTTAGTACAGAAGTTTAATTTCTGTGATGGATTCTGGGTCATGTAGCACCTGATGTACATTAACAGGCAAGAGCTTGAAAGTCTGAAGGTTTTCTGAACGTGTCAGAATATTTGTAATGTGCAGAGTTGCGTGATTGCAGGCTTCTGGTTTATTTCGTTACAAAATTTACTTTAAAACAGTGTAAAAAAAAATTAATTATATATATATATATATATATATAATTAAATAAAGAATATCAATTGTTTCAGCTACAGGACATTTATATCAAAATGTTTCCACATTCAAATTTTTCACTGCCAAACTCTGACTTAATGTTTCTTTTTAAAAGCAATTGCTGATTTTACTCCTAGCACATCAACTGAAGATTATATTCCTGTTTACTGAAACTACACCCAGTATGATGTTGTGTTGTGATTTAACAGGTATGCTTCATTTTCTCCCAGTTGTTACTAAATAGGCAAAATGTGAAAAACACTGTCTGACTTGTTTTGTTCTACTAACGTGAGCATCCGTTTCCCATAGGTTTAAGTTCAAAGTCCGTTCAAAGTACAGTTATTTGCCCCGAGTCCTTCATTCGGGTTGTTTCGCATAAATTACAGATGCAAAGTAACATTGAAGGCGATCAGCCCAATCCACTGTCTGGGTTGCTTTAAGAGAAGCCTTTGGATCAAGCAAGTTTGCAGCCCGGTCAAGAACAATAACATAGTAAATACAGCAGGTGTTGGTAGCTTTGTCAGTTTGGCCAGATGCTGGGAAATGAAATTGGACTCTCCATAATGTTTGACAGCAGAAAGAAACATGAAGTAATCTAAAATGTCTTGTTAGTTGTTTGTGCTGACATAAGGAAATCTAGCGGACCAACACCAATAGAGGAAATGGGTCAGAATTTACCATAAACTCTGTAAACGTCACTCAGGACCTCCAAGAGATCAGACTATCTATTTTGATTTAAGAGAAGGAATGTGACAGTTGTAGCCTCGGGTGTGCATTCTTCACCTTGACTATTGACCAAAATTTTTTTGTATTAAGGTTTTCATTGGTCTTACAAACTAATTATACTAGAGTTTGGCCTTTTCAATAACTAACTAATAATTAAAGCCGCCATAAATTAATTCTTAAATTATACTTTTGTATTTGTGGAAAGTGTAGGTTTCAACTTTAGGATGAATTAGATTTTAGATAATCTATTCTAATCCATCTGTATGCTGCTAATTCATATTTAGCCTTCAGGTGAATGCACAATGACATATTAGTCAGCTTCAGCTTTGTCCTGGAACATTTTTAAAACGGGAAACATTTATTGCTTTCCTTGGAGTCACGTTTATGTGTTTAACATTTATTCTGAACTGCTGAAAAATTCCAATCATTTTTTATTTATTTCTTTGGTCTTGTTTCTGTTTTGGAACGTGGTCAAATTGTGGCCTCCTTATTTCTGTGAATACCAGGTTTTCGGTATTCAGCTTAAAAAGTGAAGGCGGGATTTAATTTTCTCCATCATTTGCAGGTACAGCATGTGCAGAGGTCCATTATCAAACCTGTTCCCAGAGTAATGATAAATTATCAGTGAAATCACTGTGGTCAGGACTTGCAAGTTAGACTAAGTGTTAGATGGGGAAGTTATTTAAGTTTCTGGAACTTAAGTCATTCACACCTTAAGATTGTACCTGTAATACCTGACTGAGATAAAACTGTGCTAAAAGAAAGTTAACAAAATCACTCTCTAAACATAGCCTGGACATGATAGAAGTATCCCAAGAAAGGATCATGTATTTGCAGAAATAAAGAATGTTTATTCATAGAGAGTTTTAACAAATCAAGAAAATCAATAGTGTTTTAATATTCCAGAAATTCCAATTACTGGAATGGAAAAATTTTTTATTTTTCTTTGCAGTCATGGTGTTACGTGAATCTCTGCTGCCCTCTATTGTTTTTGCACAAAAAAAAATTAATAAAAAGAAAGAAAATGAAAGCTGTAATAACAAGCACACGTAACATTTTAACACCTTTGGGTTTGATTAATTTTGGCCGGTTATGCAATAAGAAAATGGGAACTGATAAGAAGCACATTGTCTAATTTGCCTGTAATAAAAATATACGTGCCCTCTAATATACTTTGTTTACTATACTATTTTTTAATAATGAACCTGGATACAATGAAGGAAACGCTATGATTTGTTAATACAAAACACCTTAGCAGTAATAACTTCTCAACTCTAAACCCCTGCACCAACATATTTAGATGGGCAGACATTCTCAATTTATAGAATTTGACCAGGCGTTTGCAAATGGCAGATTATTTTCTTTCTCTTGTACAGAGTAACAAAAGCCTCTTAATAAGTCTAAACCTGGTCTCATCTATTCAAAGGAGTCTTGTTCCAAAACTCTTCATTCATTTAGATGCAACTTTTGATATGTCCTCCATATTAATATTTTGAGAGACATTTTATGGGTTTTAAATATAGACATACATCTTTGGTCTTTCCTCTTTCTCAAAATGAGATTCACTTTATGGGATTAACCTTATAATTCTAATAAACATTAATTGGCAGCAACAGCTGGTTTTAAAAAAAAGATAATTTCTGATGTCTTTTCTTTTTGATATTAATTTGCTGTAGTGGTTGGGATCGATATTCTATCGATGGCCCAATTTGGACCAAACTGTAAGTAACAAACCTCAAACAGTCAGTTCAATGATTCCAACATGCCAAGAACACAAGGCAGCTAAAGCTAACATGATTTTAACACTCCCCCATTGTGTTATAAGGGTGTTATGATGTGTTTTTACTCAAAGTGGGCTTGGTTTTATAAATTTTTTGTCTGGTTTGCCTGGTTTTGGTCATTTTACCCCTTGACCTTTTCATACCTCAACTGTTTTTGTGTTTTTTGTCACAGACTTTTTAGAAAAGGAAATAGGATCTGGTTGAATTTGAATCCATATTGAGTTTAAACAAAATGTTTAAACTGTCATTTTTGAGTATACTAATCCATACAGATCACATTCAACTCTAATAAGTGGAATGCAAACTGACAAAATATAATATATATTTTCTTCCCAAGCACTGTTGTGATTTATAATGTCTCAAATCAGACAATTAGATTACATCAGAAGAGTAAAACACTGAAATCATAAAAATGTCCACAAAAATCCTTCAAAAACGTTATCTACCATCAACTTGCCTCATATTTGACGTATTTGTATTTAAAAGCATTTCCACTCAAGATCAATTCACCACAGAAAGAAATCCACAAGAGTTCATTTTATTGCTTTCAAACAATCAGTCATGACAGAAGTCAGCGACCATAATTACTGATGATATGTACCTCAGCAAAAATAGATTTTCACAGAGGGATTTAGGAGGCTAAACATCACACTTTGTTAGATTTTTAAATTCAGATTCATACATTCTGATTAAGTAGTGATACTGTGAAAATAGGGACTTTTATAATTTACATACTCTATATAATTCTGAAAGTACTCAACAGGTCTAATTTTCAGCAAAATAAGTAAATATACACATTTATATTCGACGTTGACACCACAACAACATTCATTGATTATTTAAATAAACTTTACTTCAATATTAATGTTTTTTTTTTTTTTTGGTGGTAAGCACATACTAGAGCTGTGACACAGAAACAGACAATTTAGTTACATTTTTCCAACTGAAAACAGACAGAAGTCCATATTTTTGAGAAAAACATGGAACGACACGACTACAGACAGAAGCCTCTGGGACAGAGCTGTGTGACGGGTGCGACGGCCCCTACCTGGAGTCGGCGAGCCATTACTGGTGAACCAGAAAGAAATCCACAAGAGTTGCACATAAAGAGCGTCCACAAGGCACCGTAAGCTGTTGTTTGCAGAGGCGTCACACACACACACACAGAGCTCATGAAACAGACGCACGAGACGCCTGCAGGAAAACATTCCTGGGCAGAATATTTGACAAGTACAAGGACAACGAATGCTGAACTGTGGAGAATATTTGTTACTAAAACAGGACTGCACTTTAGCCAAAACTAAATCAACTTTCTACAACAACAGTTTTCTTTTTTTCTACATTTACAGTAAAAATATTTTGCATAAAACCCATTTTAAATGCTAGACATGTTCATTCAACAGACGGTGGTATTCACAATAATACAGACTGTATAAAAACAAATATACAACCACGGTCAACGAGTACTCCGTTCTTTATTTTGCACCGTGACAAATTCTATTCCTCATTAAAATGTCGATGATGCCCACAAGATACACAGAGGGCAAGCAGTTATCACTGCATTGTGACAAAAAAAAACTAACTTACTAATGTTGCATTTTTTTTATACCTCTTTAAAAAAAAAAGGAAAAAAGTTGAGTAAGGAAGTTTCTGCTTTAAGTCATAAAGTCTACAGTCAAAGTGCTTCCTGTACAGTACATACTGTATATGGCCTCTTTTCTACAATAATACAGCTTAGGCGTACGGCACGAACAGATAAAGTACTCACAACCACGATGGGCTGAACGGTGAAAACAAACGACCAACTTTAAAGCAGCAATATCAAACGCTTCATGACCCCGGGAGACAGGAGAGGTAAACCCAAAGACAGTGTGATGGTACGGTGCAATAAAAATCTGAACTCGGGTTGAGAATGAATTCAAAAGGATAGTACTTTAATGGCTTTTGTCAAGAGAGGTCTGTGGTCGGCTTCTGATCTGGCTTTAATACAGCTCTGACATGACATTGCTGGTTTTTAGCAGATTCTACTAAATTATAGAGTCCCTATTCTAAACCGTTCTTAGCCCTCACAATATCAATTAGGACTGTTAGCTGGCTAACATCACTTGACCATCAGTCTCCCTGTAGATTTCTTAGAGCCTATCCTAACCTAATGATGCAGCTTAAGCTGTAATGTTAAAACCGACTATCATCTTCTAGTTTTCTGCTAAAGTCTTTCTCTCTCACAGCCTTGAGTCACAAATATGTGTATGCATGTTAAAATACAATCTTTTAAATATATATATATATATATATATATATATATTTTTTTTTACATGTGTGTGCTTCCTCTGACCTAATTTTTTAAACACTTCTCTGACACTTGAAATAAAAGAGAGATGTTGAAAATTTCTGAAGAAAACACCTTTACGTTGCACCTTCCCGTTATCCAAAGAAAGTCTTGCTCTCATATGCAACCCCCAATTTATCACTACAGATGGTAGAATTTCATTTTATCGAGTGTTCTATCTATTGTGTGCTTCATTTCTAAATATGATAGTAGTCTTTAGTTTTTCTGAGTTCACAAATTATGAAAAGATTATCATTTTGTGTCTCTGACCCACAGGTCATCCAGTCAGGGCTGATTAACCTGAAAACCACCTGATTCATGGTGCATCTCTGTTTGTCAAATAAATATAGAAGCTGTTTCTTTAAAAAAATAAAAATATGAGTGAAAAAAAAAAAAATACAGTACTAGGTAAAATGTTAGCAGTAGAGCTGAGTTTATACACAAAAAGTCTGTTAGATCTTGATTAAAAATGGGCTTTCCTTTGGCATTTGTGGTTCACATATTGAGCAGAACTGGCTAGATTTAGAGAAGTCCTAAACGGTGAACGTCATAATTCCTTTTATTTCTTCCATATGGGGGATATGATGTGCGTCTTGGGAAGTGTGCTGAGCATGCAGGACTCTCAGCTGTGGCGAGAGCTCGTCTGTTTCCCTGCAGTTGGTTTGTGCTGCTTACGTTCAGTTTCTCTCTTTGCCCTGTCGTGTCGAGGGTTCAGTAGAGGACGAAGGGCCTTCTTTCATCACAGGAAGGTCTCTGTAGTGGAGCCCTCCCCAGGTGAATCTGGGTTGACATCAACTCTAACACAGGCCACCTTTTCTTGGCTGTTTAGGAGGCAAAGAAAGAGGGACATAATGAGCACTTGCATAGCTTACAATGTTAAAGGAAGTTATTACTTAGCTAAAAGATATCTTTAATTACCAATAATGCTACTTTAAGGGTAGAAGTAGTATGTAAGAGTTTCCAGGCTGCGTTCTGGCTAAGCCAAGTTATAGAGGGGTTGAGGAGTTTACTGCATATGAGTAGCCCAATTTAAATGTATACAGGTATTCAAATATTACAGATTTTATGTGGATTGTTGGCTTAGAATCCTGGAAACCACTTACTTACAGTCAAACAGAACATTTTCTTACTGCCAGGAATAAGTCTGATGGCTTCAAAAAGGGTCTACTCTACAACGAAGAATTACTGAATACTATAGCAGTTTCATTAGTTCTAAAAAATATAATTGGCAGATCCACCAAATTTCTACTTTATAACATCCACAACATCACTGGAACAAGCTGGAGATCAACCTATGAGCCAAATCTTGAATAGCTGGGACCTATTTATGCCTGTTTAGTGCTTGGGCACTAATCCTAATTGCTTCTGTTCACCCACAGGCTCTCAGTGGAGTTGCTTTTAAAATACGTTTAGATCTGTAACTCTCTTTCATGAAAGTGGTCCTGGGAACACTTGCAGATCAGCTGAGCAATCATGGCAAACCTCACAATTTCTTTGGCCAAAGGGTTTCTCCAAATTTGAAAATACAGAGAAGAAAAATTACGTGCAGCAAGGTATTTTGGTGGTAAATTCGTTGTTGCACTTTCTCTGTATAGGCACTCGCAACCCACCTGCTGCCAATGGGTAAGCAAGCTCTACACTGGTATTAACAACTCAGCAGTGTTTTTTCCTTTAGAAGGCATAATCCATAACCTCATTCTTTTCAAACATCTTACTATGAGTTTTTTTTTTACATATTGCCTTGAAATAAAACAATTAACAAGTTTTGTGAATCTAGGGTCCTTTTGAAGAGCTTCACCAGTGCTGGTAATAGAAGAATACTGACAGAAGTCAACTAAAAATTTGGTGTCATGGAAGAAATTAGGTGAAATTGTTTACTGATTTTATAAAAAATAAATATAAAAACCCCTTGAAATTTTAAGAAGTATTCATGGAAAATTACCTTTCAAGGTCAAAACATGTTGCCACAACTATAAGTGACATTACTAAGGATGGAGCTTACCTTATATAAACAGGGTTAAAATTCATATTTAATATCTGTTGGGTTTTTCTTCCATTGGAAAATCTTTAAACTGATCTGCTTAACATGTATAATTGTAAAGCAACAATTAGACATTAGACAACAATTACACCACAAGTCTTCTGGGAATTTAGAGCTTTTTAGTACTTTCTGTCAATGTGTAGCGTATTTATTTTTCATGATGAGTATATCCATGGGTCTGTTTTATTTCCATTGTGTAACACTGCAAATCTAACTGTAGAAGCTTTCCGACCCCGCTCCAACAGAATGAGAAGTTAAACATCTAAAAAGGAATTTAAATCTACAGTGACTTTCAAAAATTTACATACCAAAGTCAAACTTCTAGGTATTTGGGAACAAAATGAAAAATCGTGATGAATAATTGACATGTTTAACCACCTCTGAAGTGACATATAAGCTTTAAATTCAACTGAGATATTAAATCAGTTGAAAGCATAAAGAAAAAACTAAACACAAAAGCAAAGATAACCTGATTGCATATTGTCAATGTTTACCAATAACGTCTTGCAAAACTTCTCCAAATCTGTAAGATTGTGATGACATCTCGTGTCTTCAGCATCGTTACTGTCAAGGGCTGGCGCAAATATAATGTCATTGGAAAAACATTGTGTGCACTGTTTAGATTACAGGGGATTTTTTGGAATGCAGTAACCGTGTTTCAGATGTTATTAGGTCACATTTTGCATCCTGTTGTAAAGTTTAGTCTGTACTAATAGAGTCCCATTGGAGTGGATGTCAACATCTGACAGAGAAGGATAACTTTTACCAAGACAAGAAATACAAAAATGGAGGAAAATCAGATCATTACAAAAGTTTTTTACATTTATTTTGTGCTCAACTTAGTGGTGATTGCCCCACTGTTGGGGGTATGTAGTGGTTTATAGAATTGGTTTCTGTAGTTACACAGTTACGCAAGCAGGTGAACTACTGTCTATACATGACTTTTGTTATAACTGATGAAAAACATGTCTGTATAAACATTTGTTTAATATGGTCCCTATGGTCCACTTTTTTTAGTTGGAGTTTGTTCAAATCTTTGACGAAGGTTAAGTCTGTTTTACTGCAAAAAAAAATGTGTGTGGATCATGGTCATAAACATGATTCAGTTAGGTAGTCTCCAAAACAATTTAAGGTCATCGCACTGATGGGAGTCTCTGGAAAACTGCAAGAGATGACATAGCTACCTTCCTGAAAGCCCCACAGGCTGGACACAGAAATCTGCACTCGAGTTCACCGCTTCCCACACTGCGGTTTGGACCAATTCATCAGAGATATTTACAACCAAGGCGTCAGAATCAGAACTACATGCCAAGACGCAAACACAAACATAAACACAAAGAGAAAGACAGCATGTGGACATTTGAGTCAGTGAGAGAGGATGAAAGTAGAAAACAGTTCAAACACGCAGAAACAAGCATGCACATAAATCATGGCTTCGCAAAAGAAACGGCAGCACAGAAAGGCTGACAAGATGGATCGCAACCAGAACATTCCAGGTTAATACACAAAAAAGAAACGTTGCATTTTAGGGAAATAAAATCTGTTCAAAAGCTATAGGCTTTTTACACGATTACAGTTAGTAAAAGGTAAATGTATTAGAAAGAATTTATTACAGACCCTTAAAAAAAGCAATTATATTTTTAGATTAATAGCCATAGAGTGATCAGAGGGCCATGCCAG
This sequence comes from Orestias chungarensis, assembly GCA_032876305.1. Lineage (NCBI taxonomy): Eukaryota > Metazoa > Chordata > Actinopteri > Cyprinodontiformes > Cyprinodontidae > Orestias > Orestias chungarensis. The sequence continues at coordinate 583,764 of JAVLVB010000350.1, read as the reverse complement.
TTTTCATATGTAGCCAGGTGGCTCAAATGTTTTGCATCATACACTCGGCCCTGCTACCTGTTCTTCAACTGGGAGGCTGTGGGTCACTATTCCTATTCTGTATGATCTGTTTGAGATGGACATGATAGCATACAGCTCTCCAAAATGACCATTTCAGGTTGTAAAAGACAACACGATGCAACAGAAAGTAGATTTTAAGGCAACAATCCTTGCCATAAGCTTCTGGAAAACAAAGTTGAGCAAAATCTACCTTAATATGGGATCAAGAAGCATTTTAAGCCACTTAAAATGTAAATGTACCAACTAACTAAATCCCGGCCAATGTGTGAAAAAACACCGGACAATGATTAAAAGTAAAAACACCTGGTTATATGATGGAACAAAAATACACAATAATAAATTTGATGAAAATATTTTTATATACCTTTTGTGACAAATATCCTCTACAAACAAACAGTTCAAAACCAAAGAAATGGAACTGGCCGTGACAAAATCAGGAAAAAACTAACAGTCTTAAAGTTTGAGACCAATTATCCAAAAACTAGAATATCAAGATGGAAACATTAACTTAGCCTGTTCATTAACATTACTTTGCAACAGGCCAACAACCCAGCACTGACTGTCAACAGGTAAGAAAACAGGTGCTAAAAACCTTTTCTTTTTGGGCATTATACAGAAGGTGTACATAAGGCGTTTCTCTTCTTATTGGCTGAAGACCAGAAACAAAAGCATGTGGATACTCAATAAGCAGCTGTCACACAGAGGTAGTCTGAAAACAAGCTACCTTTCACACGTTCCAGTTTAAATCCTCCAAAATGTCTTTTACCGTCTGTGTTCGGGGGTTTCTGCTTTTCCGGCGGCGTGCAACATTCATTACATTATATAACATACATGAAAAGGAGAACTCTAAATACAAACTTACATTATGGACCATCATAAGTGTGGACACACTTAAACTATTACTATCTTTGAAGTACTCAACTTCAGCATTCTATCTTCTTTGGTAGGAGCTTCTCCAAAGCCTTTTAGACTGTGAGAACATTTCTTGTCCACAGACCTCATCTGGTTCATGCACTCTGGCTATGCAACCCAAAATCTTACATTTCTTTTAAGCGGAGTAGAATATTGTTGGGAGATTTTATATCTATTTATTGTTGAAAAATCTGCATAATACTTTGCTTGCAATATATAAACACTTTGTAACCTCTCTGCCATCAATTAATTACAGAAAGATTTTCACTTGAATTGATGGCATATGTGTACTCAAGAACAATGAATAAATAAATAAATATCTTAGTTTTTTGTTTAATTGTACAGGATCTATGTCACATGAAAGGTGAAAAACATTTTTGAATGTTAATTTTGGTAACATTACAAAAACCCTGAATACTTAACAGTAAAGGTAACATTGTTTGATCAACTGTAAGCTTCTCACAATCAATGCATGGCTTAGTGTAGAACTTTGGGTTATGAGCCTTTTAGGAAACACAATACTCACCTTCCCGAGAATGAGTTCACTGGTATGCTTAGCTTGTTTGAGCCTTCAAAGGGAACCTTCATTTTCCTTTCCTCTTCTTCCTCCAGTCGGGATTCTTCCTCCTGAAGCAAACAGGATTTCAGTAATTCAACACAAACTAACCATTGACGGGATCTGCTGGTTCATCACATGACATGTCTTTAAAGTGATAGCGTCACCCTGTCTGTAAAAACTATTTCATAGTGAGTTTCTTTTATTTTGTTTAAATTTTTGGCCATTAAAAAGTCCTTTACTGCTATAGGAGGTATTGACTATTAGTATGTTTCTGAGTGTAAAATACTTTTTGGAAACAAATAAAGCTGCATAATCTAAATGGCTTGCTCAGTTTGTGTTTCTATATCTACACAATTTAGAAAAGAAATCGCCTACAGAAAACGGCAACAAAAATGAATTCACCAGCTTTTCTTGTGCTTTCTTTTTCTTGTCATCCTCTATCTTCTTCTTGCTTTCTGGCATCAGATCGTCCAGCCAGCTCAACTCCCTGTTAGTAAAAAAAAAGTCTAGAAGCTTTCGGATGAACACCAGGGCCAACACCTGCACACAATAAATATTCATCAAATATGTAACATTTCTGTAAAGCAACATAAAAACAACATTACCTAAAATGCAATAAATATTTTTAAGTAAGGGAGCTCTAAATAAGGAAATTGAAGATTAAATTTGTGATTTAACAAATCAATATGTGTCATTTTATCTTGCTAAGTATTTAGGATACTGAGTACAGATGTGAACAGCTATTTACCATCATGGGAAACACCACAGCTGCTGCAGAAGCCTTTATTACCCAAAGCAACACCAAACAGGTGAGCTGCACCAGCGTAAACACGTGCACCTTCCACAGTGGCACGTAGCGCAGGTAGATCAGATCAGGCTGGTGCTTCGCAGGCATGCCAAACAGTTTGATTCTGTCAAAAAACTAGGATAAAACCCCCCCCAAAAAACTCATAAAAGTGGTGATTAAGATTTGAGGTACTCTTATTTATAACAAAGAACAAAGACATGTCATTGAAGGTTTCAAAGACAAAACACATCTTTAATGGGACACTGGACATTCTTACAGGTTCTTACCTGAATACCTTTGAGGGAAGAGACACCCATGTAGAGAAAGACTCCATACAGAACAGGCATTGGAATAAACTGTAGAAAGCAGCAAATGACATGTATGAATTAGTAAACTTTTTTAAAACATCACTTATATCAGTTACATGCAATTACTTTCATATGCAGTGAAATAAATGATTATTCCACTGATCTCACCTTCAGCACAGAGGTCATGAAAACAGAGCAGCCCATAAGGGTAAAAATCATAAATCCAGTGACCCGCTGCTCTCGAATGCCCAGAAACTTGGGCTGCTCTCCTGGCGCCGAGCAGCCCGACTCCACCTTCAGGCTGTTAACGTGGGAGATGGACAAGACCGTCGCAGCCACGAACCACGGTAAGCCCATGATGGAGCACACCCCCAGCATTATGGACACTATAAGCAGATCCAGGTGGTAGCCGCAACCTTTCTGCAGGAGACAAAAATCAGGATTTAACACTAAAGACGACAGAATGGGATATAAACTAAAAGAGAGAAGCATGTTCTCTTAGCTACTGTAAGAGATGGAAATCTAGTGGTTACAATTTCTTTGTATTGATTTAAGACACCAAATATTAGTTTCATTTTATCATTTCATCATAATGAATACATATGTTGAAACTATAAGAGTAATTTTAATTAATTAATGTAATTATATCAGTCATTATCAACAAAATTGGCTGTTTTTACTAAAAAAACAAACTAATGTCAAAGTTAAGTCTAATTCCTGCAGTCTATATTCCTTGGCTACAAATACAGTTTTTACATACAGGTTTTTTGTTGTCAAACTATTTATAGAACAATCTTACTCTACTAAATGAGGTCTAACCTTCAGTTTGTGCTCTTTGCGGTTGATGATCACTGCCGTGATCTGTTGGTCCATGAAGATGAGTATGGTGCAGAGCAAAGCAGGAACTGCTGCCACCAGGAGTGTCCACCAAGGGTTTTCTCCTACTGGGTCCATCAGCCAGCCTCTGTGCTTTGATGTTGGCTAACAAAAAAATAATGTGGCTACGTTTAGCTAACAAGGCTTGAAACCTATATTTCTTCTACATCTAAACACTAAAATATGATATGATATGCATCGGGTCCAGGCAGCAGTCCTGCATGTACCCATGGCTCATTCCAGGATAAGCCGGGGCCCGATGTGGAAGTACCTTCCTTCATCCCTGTAGTAATACGTAACAGAAAACGATTAGTCCGCCATCAAAACAGTCCAAAACAGTCTGTATGCATCACAAATCTTGTGTTCACTACTCGTCAGCCACAGTCAGCAAACAACAGTAACACGCTGAAACTCGCTGTACTAAATGTCAGATCTTTCTGATTAATGATTTGATATCATCTCATAACCTTGATTTTATGTTTTTAACCGAGACATGGCTCGATAAAAACACAGCTGATACAGTCCTGATTGAAGCTAGTCCACCTCACTTAAATTTTTTATCTGAAACACATCAAAACCAGAGGGGTGGGGGGTTTGTGCCATATTCAGGGACAATATACCCATCCATAGATTAGCATTTGGGTTTTTTTCATCATTTGAGTAAGTATCATTCAGAATGGATACAAAACAATCCTCCATTCTTTGTATTACCATATACAAACCTCCAAGAAACTGTTTTATTGATGATTTTACTGAACTACTTTCAATTGTATGCACTAATTTTGACTGTTTGGTCATAACAGGGGACCTGAATGTGCACATGGATGCAGCCCAAGGTAAACAATGTAAAGAACTCACTGCTGTCCTTGAGATGTTTGGTCTAACTCAGCATGTGAACAAGCCTACACACAACAGAGGACACACTCTAGATGTGCTTATCTCAAAGGGTGTT
>JAVLVB010000350.1:540918-579210 GCA_032876305.1 Orestias chungarensis | reverse complement strand
TGTAAAGAACTCACTGCTGTCCTTGAGATGTTTGGTCTAACTCAGCATGTGAACAAGCCTACACACAACAGAGGACACACTCTAGATGTGCTTATCTCAAAGGGTGTTGTTATTTTAAATGTGGGTGTTGTGGATGTCGCTTTGTCTGATCATTTTTGTGTTTTCTTTGACCTTTCTGTTACACCCAAGCCAACAGCTGGCCCTACAGTTACTCAAAGAAGACTTATTGATGACAACACAGGGATTCAGTTTTTGAAAATGATTAGGTTTGAAAATGCTCAGTGTTCTAATGTTGATGATATGTTAAACTCTTACACATCAAGTGTCTTGAAGGTTATGGATGCGATTGCTCCTGTCAAGGTTAAAATGGTTAAAAGTACACAAAAGGGACCATGGAGAAAAGAGGTCTCGGTCAGGGCATAGAAAAGGGAGTGCTGAGCCGAACGGAAATGGCGTAAGTAAAAGCTCCAGGTTAATTTTGAAATCTACAAAGAACTGTTGTGTGTGTTCAACCAGACTTTGCATAGAACCAGAGAGAGCTATTTTTCAGAAATCATCAAAAACTGCAGAAACAACTCTTGTGTCCTATTTGCTACAGTGAGCAGATTAACAAACCTTCCAGTCTCGATCCCCTTGGAACTGATTTCTAAATCCAAATGTCAGGAGTTTGCAGTATTCTTTAATGACAAAGTTCAAGGCATTAAAAATGCAATTGTTTCCACGACAGACATAGCTCCTCTACCCCCAGTTAGACATATGGAGCTGACACACTTCACACCTGTCTCAGATAAAACTGTTGAAGAAATCATCTGCAGCCTGAGTCCATCTACTTGCTCCCTGGATGAGTTACCCACTAGATTCCTAAAGTCTGTGCTGAGCAGTTTGCTTCCACAACTCGCTCAGTTAGTCAATATCCCAATTCAGACTGGAATATTCCCAAAGGCCTTGAAAACTGCTGTTATTAAGCCTCTCCTAAAGAAGGACAGTCTGGATGCCACAGTACTGAACAACTACCGGTCCATATCAAACCTGCCATTCTTAGGAAAAGTGCTGGAAAAATTTGTATACCAACAGCTGAGTGACTTTCTCCTGTCTAACAATGTGTTTGATGCTTTCCAGTCAGGCTTTAGGCCCCACCACAGCACTGAGACAGCTCTGATCAAGGTGACAAACAACATCCGCCTAAACTCAGATGCAGGCAAAGTCTCTGTCCTAGTCCTGCTGGACCTGACCGCCGCCTTTGATACAGTTGACCATGTGATTTTATTACAGAGGTTAAAAGACTGGGTGGGAATCACTGGTATGGCTCTTAACTGGTTCAAGTCCTACCTTGAGGACAGGTGTTACTTGGTTCAAATTGGGAACTGCGTCTCCGACCGAATGGGTGTAACCTGTGGGGTTCTCCAGGGGTCGATCCTGGGACCCCTTTTATTCAATCTGTACATGCTTCCACTGGGCCAGCTAATACGCAGCCATGATGTGTCCTACCACAACTATGCTGATGACACTCAGATCTACGTGTCACTGACAGCAGGAGAACATGGGCCTGTTGATTTATTGTGTCACTGTATTGAACAGATCAGTCTGTGGATGCAGAACAACTTCCTCCAGTCAAACTCAGACAAAACGGAAATCATTGTTTGTGGCCCACAGAAACAAAGAGTAAGTGTCATCAGTTACCTTCTGACGCTCTCTCTGGAACCTAAACATCAGGTCAAAAATTTTGGGGTAATACTCGATTCTGACCTGAACTTCAACAGCCACATTAAATCAGTGACATCAGCAACCTTTTACTATCGTAAAAAACATTGCCAGAATCAGAGGAATAGTCTCTAAACCTGACCTAGAAAGACTTATCCAGGCTTTTATCTCTAGCAGGTTAGACTACTGTAACGGCCTGCTTACTGGGCTTTCTAAACAGGCCTTAAGACAGCTTCAGAACATCCAGAATGCTGCTGCTCGAGTTCTGACCAAAACCAGGAAATATGATCACATTAGTCCAGTGCTCAAGTCTCTGCACTGGCTTCCTGTCACTCAAAGAATAGACTTTAAAACAGCCTTGCTTGTGTACAAATCTCTTCATGGTTTAGCCCCAAAGTACATATCTGACATGTTAGAGCCATATGAACTAGCCAGGAATCTGAGAACCTCAGGTAGTGGCCTCCTGCTGATCCCCGGAGTCAGGACCCAACAAGGGGAGGCTTCATTCCAGTTTTATGCTCCTAAAATCTGGAACAGTCTTCCTGAATAGGTGAGACAGGTTTCAAATCTGCCGCTGTTTAAATCCAGGCTGGAAACAGCCTTATTTAACTGTGCATATAGCAACTGAGAATATTATTACTATTATTAATATTTTATTTTGATTTCTTTTAAATTTAAAGCTGATTTTGTTGTTTCATTTTCTGATCTTTTTTCCTATGTAAAGCACTTTGAAATGTCTTGTACACGAAAATGTGCTATACAAATAAACTTGCCTTCCCTTGCCTAAAATGTAGTATTGCCCAAAACAGGAATGTATTCTAACCTCAAAGCGATCCGGGACGTGCAGTTTAGGACTCGGGATCCCCATCAGATAATCCACCACCACCATGATCATGATGGTTAAAAAAACAGCAAAATCACTTATAGTGGAACGCACCTGTCAGGTAAAAACACACACACACACACAAACACAGATGCAGAAGTGGAGATTTCATTATACGTTATGCGTTAAGCCACGTAATTTCAAGCACACTATCTACCGACACAGAAAAGTAATAATTACACTTCTGTCAACGGTGACAATTAAACAATGCCAACATCTGCCCACACCAAGTGATATTAGGAATAGGACTGTGTGGGAGGATGCTCCGTTCCTTGTTACACGTACAACTGCTGTGGAATATTAATGAAGTATAAAATGTAAACATTTACGGAATGTGAAAACCTCGTAGATGAAACCACTTATACTTATTGTTGGAATAAATATACATAGGTTATCTCAAATTTGCTATTGTATGGCTTGCTTGTACCCTATCTGCTCTACTTGATACTCCTTTCTCTGAGTCCCTGTGTGCAAGAAATGGAAAATTCCGTTGCAGGCTGACCCGTTGCACAGCGAATGTGGTGCAACCTATCTGGTGCAGATAGTTGTAGTTTAACCCCTCTGTTTTCCTGTAAGACTGACCGTTCCTGTAGTGAACATGATGTGACTCATAACTAATGATACGCTGTGTTCACACAAAGAAGTATGCAACGCTGCTGTTGATGATTGGTTCACCTTACTTTAGTATCAGCATCTCTATGTACCCTCTCAAACTAAATAAAATGAGAGGAAGCAGCAAGGTGTGCTTTAGAGCGCTAGGAGATTGAAACTGAGTGACACCTTTGTCTTTCTCTTCCTTGTGTGTTGTGTAAGGGTTTTAGGTTGTTTAAACCGATGTAGCAATAGGTACAACAGACCTTTATCTTTGCATCTGTATTTTCTAATAGTATCATTCGCAATCATATGTGATACAACTGGAAATGTAATTTGTTTCAGTAACTCAATCTACAAAGTGAAACACACTATATAGATTAGTTGCCTACTGATGTTTTCAAGGCTACATGGAACTGATGTTAGACATGTAACTAATGGAACAATGTATTAAATATAACTGCATATTTCATTAGGTATCACCTGTTTTCTCCAGTGCAAAAAAGGAAAAAAAAACACCTCACCTTTGTGGGAAAGTAACTGTCAGTCTTAAACTGCTTGAGGAACGATGACAAAAAGAATGTGGTGAAAAAGAGGATAATAGACCAGAAGAGAACATCTGGGATGTAAGGACCATGCTGACCACAGGCCGGACCCACAAATTCCCCTTGGAGCAAATTACACATCTAGAGAAAATGGAGAAAACATTCATCATTGTGACGTGGAAGTTCTGTTAGTTACTAGCAGAGCTGGGATCAGTTTTAGGAGCTCTTTTAAATCTTAAAAATGTAGTTCAGTTAGAATTAGACATTCTTTAAGGTGTTGTATTATGGACTTGCTAATAAGAAACAAATCCGTACGACATGGAGCTGGTGCACTGACTTATTTTGTGTGAACTGAGCTTACTCGTTAAAGATCCTTACTGGCTCTTTAACAACACAATATGTTCCCTATTTTCATGCTATTCTTATATCTCAGGTTTTCTCTTTGTAACAAATAACCTATAGCAAACCTAGGGAAAAAAACAGCTTTTTGGTTTTTAGACACTCTTAAACATACAAATCTGAAAAGTGTGGGACCCCCAGGTAAAGATTCCTAAAATTCTGTTTTGCCACAAGTATTTATTAGCTTGTCTCAATCCACTTTACACATCTAGAAAGGGAAAATGGGGCTAGTAACTTGCAAAATCTACCTCAAACATCTTTAGAAATATTGGAGAGGATAAGGTAAATTGCAATTTTGTTAGTCTGAGCACAATCTCTTTATTTGGATTTATGTCTGCACTTAAGACTCAACCATTTAATATAGAACATGCTATTGTAGATCTGACTGTTATATCATGGTCATCGTGCTGATGGCAGGGTAACCTCCACCTGAGGTCTTAACGTTTTTAGTCTCAAATTTTTGTCCCCCAGGATTTTCCTGCATTTACCCCCTTCAGATTCCCTTTCCTTGCTAAAGATAAATCATCCATTAGATTAATTCCCGATGATTTATTAAGGTCACTTTTTAATAAAGAACACATTTGTTGAGATAGACTCTACTTACTAACTGGCTGAAGTCTGAAGACTTATTTTAGTTACTAGAGAAAAAGGAGCTTACCATAAATGCACACAACACTTTTCAGATCATCATTAGTATTAAAAACAAAAACAGGTACTAAATAGAACATGCATCACACAGAAATTCTTTCTAAAGTAGGATCTTATGCTGAACATTAAATATCTTGGACATATGCATTAGAAAACATCTGAAATTCATAAGAAGAAAAAAATATAATAAGGAGTTAGTATACACCTTAGACATTCGGATATGTGTTGCCCTGATGTCTGTCTTTCCCTGTGGTGTTTTTCATTATAATCTTCATAACAGGTCTCAGCTGTTTGGGTGGCACCATTTCTTCTATATATTTAGGGGAAAATGCATGCAGGTCACTGCATTTTGCATAAACTGCCTGAACCTCATCTGTCCCCAACAGTCTTGCCATTACAGATTAACCTGTTTGACCACTGGGAGCAGCAAATTCCCCACAGGGGCAACAGTTTTAGATTTACAAGTGTGACATGACAATTTTGCCCTTTTCAAGCTCACACAAATCCAACCCACTTACAAATAAGTGCCCTAATGTTGACACATTGTATGTCATTCAATTCACCTGTTGATGCTAATAATGTTATGCCTGGTCTTTCTGTTTCATTAAAGTTATGCTACACAATATTTTAAAATGTAATGCTTGAGCTTAAAGTTACTGGTTGTGTAAAGACAAAGTGTCGTGATATTATTTCCAGTCTGTCCGTTTCTCTACGTGTTTTTTGCCCGACCTCGCTTTGGCTTGTGCCGATTTCAGACCACAAAATGAAGTGCCCTGGCTATTAACCAACTCCAACTTCAGTGTTGTTTAAAAATGGACGCAAATCGTTACCATAATTCAAATGAAAGATATCTTAAATAATTATTCTTACTAATCAAAATGTAAATACAGATATCTTAAATTACCATTCCAGATAGTCAAAATGTAGTTTTGTCTAGTCAAAATGCATTTTTAGATATCTGGAATGTAATTACGGATAGTCAGACGAAACCGAATTTATGTTAAAAAGGCTTGCCGTACCCAGAATGCTTTTTTTGCGGACAGACCAAGAAAACGAAAAAGCAATGTCCGTTTTTTTTCTTTTTGATTATGCCGTAAACTGTGCGGTCTTTAAGAAGAAAATGCAAATGCAAATAGGATGATTGATTACTAATATTATTTATGAGTCAAATAATTCAGCCACATTCTTAAAATGAAAAAGCATTTCTGAAAATGCTTTTTCATTTGAATTAAGGTAACGATCTGCTTCCATATTTAAAACATCCAAAAAGATTTGGATGTTGAGATTGACATTACTCTCAATGGTTGACTCACAAAACTAACTAACTAATGATTTTAGTCACATATATCATTCATACAGAGATGAATTTCAACTTATTGATTGGGTCTTAGCTGCTTCTTTAATAGTCACAATTGTAGATATTAAATCAAAGAATAGAATAAAACAACATACTATAGAGTCAATAAACATTATTTTGTAATTAGCTTTTTTCTCATCCTGCTACTAAAAAAAAACTACCAGATAAGGAAAAGTCATAAAAAATAAAAGTAGAGAAATGTCTAGTTCTACAAATTTTGCCTCCTATGGATCACAATCTGTTCGTGGCCTGTAAGTGCTGATTTTCCCACTAGAGGTAGCTGTGAGGCAGGCCTCACCGAAACATTGAGGCTGCTCCATGGAATTGAGTCGGAGCTGTTGAAACCTGTTCCGTTTAAACGCTGCAGCAGCTGATCAGACGCATTGGCTGGTGGAGAGCACTGACACCTGGGGATGACAGAACCAAAAGTGAAACAGCAAAGCGACTTCATTATTTTAAACATGCTTATTAAGGAGAGGGGAATGTTGCAAAGTCATTCAGTTTGACAGTCTGCCAAGTCCCCCAAAATAGGTCACATTTACCAACTGGCAGGATATAATAAACTGAGTTTGAAAATCCTAGGTTAAAACCGTGATTATGTTTTAGTATTTGTTGCTGCCATTGTTCTATCAATGAAAGTGGACCCGTTTGTCAAATGTACTGAGATGAGTAAAAATATATAGCGAAACTGCACTGAAAAGATTTACTTGAGACTTTAAACACATTCTCTAGAAAAAAGATAAATATCATGAACATGTTATAATCACTCACGAGTAAAAAGTCAGATTGTCTAAATTGTTGTGCATGTTGACAGGATAATATTCTCCGAGGTGAAAGAGTTTTTCTAGGGCCTCATAGATGAAGATTAGGCAGATGAGGGCTGCAAAGGCCTCCTCTGTGAAGCGGGTGATGTAGCAGACCAGTGAGCTTGCATCTGTGGCCACCAGCACAATGCACAGGAACGCCGTCCACAGTCCAATGCTGGTGCGAAGTGACAGATAGGACAGGTCATAATCCCTGAGAGCAAGCAAAACAATAGAGGTAAAAAAAAAGTTTAATAAAATATACTAATTATCAAAGTTTGTGCTCAAACTCACTTGCAGAATTTGAAGAGGATCTTTTCGAAAACTAAAACAGGTCCTGTGCTTCCAAGAATCGTGAGAGGCTGCCCCGCAAACAGTGAGTACGCCACTCCGGTCATTGATGCTCCAAACAGGGACTCTATCGCGCTCTACAGAGACAGAGGAGAGGGACGGAGTCAGGAGAAGATACTGGGGAGATCTGGGAAAGACAAAGGAGGTGATAAAAAAGGAGACCCCAAGAAGAAATAAACAAATATCAGCAGCAGCTTCTGAGAGCCTCGGCAGACTGTCGAAATGTTTCCACTCCGCTGACCTGTCCAAAGTTGTATCTCTGTGTTGCTCTCAGCCGTCTGAGTTTACTCAGACACATTACACACATCAGCTGACAGACTGTATGCCAACACTTACTGGCCTAGTAAGGGCATCTGAATAAAAGGAGGCAAGAGAGAACACTGTACTGAACAGGGTTCAGCAGCATTGTTCTTTACCTACATGCCATCACAAACATCACAACTGGAAGTTTTCGCCCACAGTCTAGAGAATTTCCATATACAGTATTAATCCCCTCATCACTAAATGGCATGCAGGTGAAGGGGATTAAAGCTCTGAGCGTCTCGATGTGCATCCATATTACTTTGGTGCAAACCTTTGCACATTTATCTCCTTGGAAGTGCAGGCAGAAGTAATCATGCTTAAAATCTAAAATAACACATTTCTAATGACTACAATAAGCTGATCACTCTGACGTTTTAAAACCTAAAGTTTTTTTTTTCTTCAAATAAGTTTATGAGTTGCAACTATTAGAAACCCTTCTAGCTGCTGCTCCACATCTTCCTCATCTTTAAGTGCATTACCAAGACTTCTCTTTGACCACATGACAGGTAGACTTTTCCTTTTAAGTTCAGCCTGGATAACTCACAACATACATTCGGAAAAATCAACATATACACGACTTACAGGCGACCTTCTAAGCTGGAAACATGACTTTACTGGAGACCCAGTGCACACTGATGTTTTTGTTCAAGGCTGCACTATATTTAATGCCATCAAGATTTTAAAACATTAGATACTGTTTATGTCAGCTGTCTGTTGAACCACAGCACCAGCTGGAAGATTTTCAATGTTCTGGTTTGGTTTTAAACCTGCGTTGGGACGGATGCCTAACGGCAATATTCCTTCTGCAGCATTACATTTATATATTAATTAATTTATCATTAAGTCCAATAAATGAACATTTTCTTTTTTTTACTGGGCTCTTAAAAGGCCTAAAAACTGACTTTTTAGCGACTTGCTTTGTGACTCACTATGTTGCCTTTTGTTGCCTCTCCGAGCAGACCCCCAAATGTGATGACAGGGGACATGCAGGCGCAGTAAAGGAACAGAATCGACGCCAGACACTGGAGATTGAGTGAATCCTTGATGTCGCTCCAGTAGAACGGCACTTTCCGCTTCACATCCAAGAACAAACCTCCAAAAATCCTTGAAGTGGAGACAGGCAGAATGTGTTTTCAGTAATTCTCACCGACATAATGCATCATATAATCTTTAATTACAAAGAGGGGCTTTGAAAATGTAAGGTGTAGCCTAGAGAGTGTTTAGTGTTGTCAAAATTGCTGAAATACTTCGTATTTTAGTCTTTCCAACCCAAATGCTAGTCTCCAGATGAAACGGAAAGTGGAGTATTTACTATAGTATTTACTATACTGCCTCCCAGAATCACCTGAGAATCATAAGAGACGTATCCATTTAAAAGTTGTGTGAATGGCTGCTCAGATTAATTCTGAACATATTTCATTGATAGTGTCTTTTTTTTTCAAAGCTGAAATTGCTTTTATAATTATAATTCAATAGCAGATAAAATCCATAGAAGATGTTGCATGTCTACATATGAATGTATATGGTTCTGGTGGTAGGTCTCCTCTGTTGCTCTTATAGAACAACATAATTTTCATTATATTAGCTTACTGCACTCAGTTTCAGTCTGCCTTCCCCCAGCAGCTCCTTTATAGCACTAACCTTCTATAGTAGTGAGGAGCAGAGTCACTCTGTAAATAATACAGTGCCTCCTGAAAGATGTGGATGTGTGGGGGGGCTGCAAGTGTGTGAGGTATTCAAACAAACAGGTTCTCGATGCTGTGTGGCTTTGAGAGCTCAGAATCAGTAATCCATAAATGTCAGCCGCAAAGTTACACACAGGCTGCAGCTTTGTATCTGTTTAGTCACAGTAGGTTGCAGAGAAATATCTTTTATCCTTTAAAGGAAATGGGTGGTGTTATTCCTTTGTTTTGTTTATATTACATGTTCCTTCACTAGGGGCACTGTTATGCAGGAGCATATATTTTGGGGTTTGTGCTTTTCTTCGGTGCAGAAGGAAGTGCTGTTGGTTCGCAGTTCTTGGTGGAATAAAGTTGATAAAGAAACAAGTCATTTTTATTGATTAACATTGGTAGCAGAGGATGGTTAGTAACTACAGATTTCCGCCAACGTTTGAGGAAGGAAAGTCTTACGAAAGCTGGAAGAATGAAGTCAACATTCGGACAAGAGTTACAGATTTGGAGTAGAAAAGCACAAACCCCAAAACATATGCTCCTGCATAACAGTGCCCCTAGTGAATGAACATGTAATATAAACAAAACAAAGGAATAACAATCTCCCACTTTTCTTAAAAAAACTAACAAACAAAAAAACAAAGATATACAAAAAAACAAAGATATGCATGTTTTACAACTGATGAGAAAACACAGCCGTTAAGGATTTTGTTAGAACAGGTGGAACAACGACTAAGGTCAGGGACAGATAAAGCGTAATACGAAACTATTGAACAGTTAGTTTTGATTAATACTTAATATCTTGCCAAATATATTTAGAGAATATGTTTTATCAGAATATTCACAAGCATTTAAAGCGCTGATGTTGCAAAGGGCATAACAAAAAAAAAACATGTTACACCCTCTGGAATAAAAACCTTTAAAATGCCATAAAATAAATATATCATTCAGCAACTGCAAAATCTCACTTTGAAAATTTTAGAGATATCCCAACTTTAATTTCAGTGCATTTGTTCAGTGAAGTTTGTTGAGGAAAATGTGTATAAAAACAACAGTTATTGGCTCACCAGAAATTCAATATAAATAACTAACTTTAGCCTTTTACGAGTTACGGTATTTCATATGGTTCATCACATTATGTGTTAATTTTAATATCTTTACTTGTTCCCTTGGATATAAATATAATGTGACGGATTTCCTTTAAATACTTTTCAAAATGCCTAAAACAGAACAACGTATTTCAGCTGAAGTACAGTAGAGCCGCCTCATATTTCTCTCTCTGCTGCTCATTCATAATGCTTTCCCTTCTGACTTTGTTGTGCTTAAATTTAATTTGTGTTTTTCCAAACTACTGAAACTTAAAGAAATTGTTCATATACAAATGTATTCTTTGTTCTACCGATCCATACATGCTCATATCAACAATTAGAAAAATAATGTAACAGTTTGAAACAGCAGTTACTGTTTTAACCATGCAGGATGAGAATCCAAATTCAATAAGGAGGGTGATAGGACAGGTAAATAAATCTCCAAAGGTTATTTTTAGTGTCATGTTTGGGCCACAGTTTCTTTATTTGCTTTTTTTTTATTTTTATGTTTTGGTACACTTTTTTATCAGAGGGCCAATAACTGTAGGACAGTGCCATATTATTGCCATAAAATACGCACAGAAGATAATTAATTTTCAAGGTCAACAAACATAAAACAGCTTGAACGACTCGGTGGCGTTGTTTCCAGATTCACTTATAGTCATGGATTGGCCATTAATGTTTCAGCTCATCTTATCTGCCATTCTTCCACCTTAATAACATCCTCCCAACCAGCGATAGCGGTAATGCATTACTCTGATATGACCACATCTGCCAGTAATAAGCGGTCTAAAATAACTACTTCAAAACCCATATTCAGATTAATGCTATTTACCCCACATCATTGAATATCACTGTTGAAGCCAAAAATAAAAAATAAAAGACTATATTTTATAAACGTTTTTAACAGGTTTCTTCAGGAAACTGTTTTTGAGTAGAAATTGAAACAGCCCAAATTTGTACATTATTGTTTTTAATACTTTAAATATGCATATTTAATACAGAGCCTTTTTTACATCACTCTTCATATGAAGATTTGGAAAAACTCAAGAATTGGATTTTTTATTTTTTTTAAAGAGTACTTCAGGTAAAAGGAGTATTAGTAAGACCGATCAGTTTGAAGATTGAAAGCTTGTTTGTGTCAGTAGGTGTGGGATTTAACCAATAAATTATCTTGTATACTGACTTTGTAACGTTTAAAATCAGGTAAATCAGGTAACTCTGTTTGTTTTTATAATAGTAATTAGTAATGTAGTCAGATTACTACTAGTTAACCGGACCAATGCTGTTCCTGAAAGCCACCTAAGAGCTGAACTATTTCTCATGGGGCCTAAGATTGAGCATCTAAAAAGACATTTGCTACTTCATAATGTGTCTTTTAACTGAAAATTTATTTCCTCTTCAATTGATTTTTAGATGTTACTTATTAAATTCAGTATGTTTTCAGGCCTGGCACATCATAATTTTTATTTTTTTTTACTTGTCAATTTTCCAGATACTTTTTAAAAACACAGCTCAAAAATACCAGCAATATTTATGCGGGAAATATTTGGGACTAAAAGCAAATAGAACTATTAACATAATTTTTTTATGCACACATTTGTACAAATAAACCCAAAATTATCAATACCCCTTACAAATGGAAAAGCCTTTTTAGCGTTACAGAAAGTAAATGTTGCATATAGTTGCCGACCAGTTTTTTTCTCTTGTTTTAACGGGTATTTTTTTCAATTGTATTTATAAGCTTCAGGTCTTGAAGGTTGGAAGGTCTCTTTGGCATCACCTTAACATTTAGATCCTTACAAAGACAATCTGTTGGATTTCATTGGAAACACGACTCTCGATGGGCCCCAAGGAAACATTTGTATGACTTCCAGTCAGATGACATTTGTTGGTTAAATTAAAAGATGACTGAAATCTAAATGTTTAAGCTTAACTGTAAATAAAAACTTAAATGTAATCAGGAGCCACTTAAATTATATTGTTTTTTCAATAAGTTATTTTATTAAAAGATATCCAGACATACATCTTGTGTAATATATAGTTCTTTACTGACCTCCCAGTCCTTTGAAGCTCAGGACCGGCATGGTGATCGTTGTCTTTTTCCAGCTCTCCAGCAGGAGGTGCGTTACCGTTCGGGTGCGATGGTGTCTTTCTCTTCATCTAAAGATCAAGAAATCGATATAAATTATGCTTCAGTTCAGTTGTTTCAAATCCCAATGCTTTTATAAAGCTTTGAAGTTGATAAGCACAAATCAAATGACTTTAATAAGGAGATAAATTCTACAAAAAGGAGCAGATCAAATATAAAAATGTACATAGAAATTGTGACATTCTATTGGGTTGTATTATTTGGTAAACCAACTGATAAGTGATAGCAGCTCAAATCTCTCCACCAACCTGAGATGGGACACTCTTCGGGGGCTCAATTCGGATGGTGGGGTCCCATTCACCAGGAGGCAGGACGGTCACCTGATCGAGGAACTCATCTAGTCCAGACAGCAGATCTGTTCGGTCCTTAGCTTTATAAGCCACATCATGGAAAATCTAAAGAACAATGAAAGGAGGATTTACATTTTGCAGTAATAATTCCAATTTATGAAAAAGGGCTGCACTAAAAAGCCTTTAAGATAATCAGAGTAATCAAAGCTGTAACATTATCATTTCCTTACCTCGTCTGTCATTAGTGTTGCCATGGATCTGCCAATTTCATGGTACTGTGGTCCTTTGCCGTGTGGACCCAGAAGGAGAAAAAGAAACCTTTGCACAGGAGAAACCAGCTCATTTAGAAGATGAAGTGTTTCAAGAAAACTGAATAATCATTGTTTACTTTCACATTTGTCAACTCACTCGATTCAAAGTTGTAGTTAATAAATACAATTTTCAATACTTAAAACTGTCCCTACTTTGTTGGTTTGACACAATAATGGACGGAACTTAATCAAATGTTCTTTATTTTATTCAGATGTTTATCCAAAGGTCACAAAACACAAAATAAGAAATGTCTTTCGAATATTTGAAGTCATTATTACCTATTTTGCTTTCTTCCGTTAAATAATCAATTGAAAATGGCCTGCACAAATATTGGATCCAGTGGTAAGAAATATTTCCTTTAGGTTATTTTCTATTACTAATAAATTTATTGTGAATGTGGCAAAATAAACTATGGTCCTTTTTAGAAGCTGTTTTTGCTTTTTTTTAATCTCTGATAGGGGCAAATTGAAATACATTAGCCGTTTTTATTTCAACAACACCCCATCTCTGGCACTTGAACGGCATGCCTTCGTTTTCCTTTACGATTTTGACGGGTAGCAAGAAGGAACTGGACCATTTTGTGTTTAGTTATATTAATTCACTTGAAACACACCAGCAACAGAATTTCCGTCCCACTAAATATGAACTGACATTAACTCCCAGTGATTTTAAATGTTTTGTTTAAATGTGAGCAGGGTGCTCTATCTCCATGTGGCTAAATGTTTAGATACAACATAGTTTTGTTACTTCTATAAACCTTAAACATAGGATACAGAATGATGGAAAAGAACAGCTTAAACCACATTGCTTTACTATGCTCAGGAAAAAACCTTGTATAATGACTTTCTGAAATAATCCTGGCTCTTTCGAGAGTGTAAGACATGTTGGAATATTTATTTGTTTAATTAAGTGTCTTCCTCTAGGTGCAAAAGCCAGGAATTTAAAGATTGCTGTACCTTGTGGGAACAGGCACCTCAGTAAGCCCAGTGATAAGGACTGCTGGTGATAACCGTACAAAAACAATTATAGGCTTCTCTAAAAAGTCCACTTCTCCGACTAGCACATTCGAAGCTTCAGCACCAGGAGGAATCTTTTTCATGAAATGCATGTCCACCTGAAACCCATAAAATGTAAAGTTATAAATGGAAACTAAAACAAAAATGACACTAGAAATGTGTGGGATATATCACTGCATGCTGCATTGATTTGCATGGGCCATGCAAAAACAAGTCAGGACAAAACACAGAATGAAACGAACATGTGTGAAAATGGTAAAATGGAAGACCTAGATAGTACTGAGCAAAGACGGTCCAGTTTTGTGATCGATTTAAGTCTTCAAAAAACTCTAGTATTGCTGTTAGACACAGATCTAAGCATTAGAGACAATCCCTGTGTAGAGATGGATATGCTTTCAGTCCTGCTTCCTATGACTCATGTACACACTGCACCTTACTTTTTGGCAGGCTTAATGCCTGGTTGCATAACAGCATCTTATGGCAGCCCACCATTTTATTTAACGGATGCGACTTTACAAAATGAATAAATGGAAGGCATGCAACAGAGGTGGATTTTTATAAAGAAGAGTTTAAATAATCAGCTAAGACTTTATTAATTGTGATGATTGACTGTCCGTCGGATTAAAAGCAATGACTAAAGGTTTCTTTTATAGCCACGTGGTTATGGGATGATTTCTGTGGTGGTTGCTTTAAACAGAGGACTCTGAAATGCGTGAGCAAACCTGGAAAACCAATTTTAAAAAAAACACAGATGAACTTGGAAGGGTGCATTCCGCCGTGATGGGACCTGGTCTGTGCTCAGTACTGTGATTAGGTTACCTTGCTGAAGTCTACACTGCTGCTTTCTCTACTGACCCCTACTTTGGATGGCCTCCTCTCCATTGTCTTGTTTGCTTCCAGATTGTTTGGGAGAGAGTGTGGAGACACCATTGGTCCTAGGAGGGACAGAGAAGCAATAAGGTACAATGTGTGAGTGGGGAACATATGAGGACATTACTCACAGTGCAGCATAGCATCAAATATTATTTGTAGTGACAATGTTAGAATTAAAATTATTAATTTTGTGTCATTGAAATTTCAAATTTAAATAAATACTTTATATTGTAAGTTTTAAGAAAACATGTATATATGGCACCCTCTACACTAAGACTCTCCTGAAAGCATTTATTTTTAAATAATTTATTGCAGCAGCATAATTTCACACATAAAATGTTAAAAATTGCCTTTGATTTGAAAAAAAAACATACTTAGTCAGAAGAAAATCCCATAACATGAACAAACGGCTTTTTACTAAATCATCAGTGCCACACTTTTTGGCACGATGGTATTGATGGTATTAATGCATCGTACGATCTTCTAATGCCAAAAAAAACCCCAAAAAACAAACAAACAAAATAAAAACAGGTGTTAGTATCACAAGGTTGCCTCATATATATTGTGGGATCTTTGCACTCTCCCCCTTTAGTGCATTTTCAATGGCATTTAAGTCCGAGGCGTTTATGTCAATGGAATATTTTCTGTGTTGATATGGACATATTAGACCTATCAAATCATTGTCATGCTGAGATCTTGGTGACAACCCAATGACAGGTATCCAGCATCACCTTTTTTAAATTAATTAGTGAATGAGGAAAACCTTAATTAGCATTGTTGTTAGTGGGAGTGCAGATACAAATTAAATCTGTCCAGTTTATGTGGCTAAATGAAATAAGACTTTTGTGGCATACCATATTTATACCAAAGAAAACTCACGTCATCTATTACAAATTTAAGGTTTTTAAACAATAAAATTTGACAAAGTTTGAAAAAGTAAAAATAAAATTTTTTAAGTTTTATTTACTTTAAAGGAATTATACAAAAAGTGTGACACCAGTGATTTTATAAAATGCCTTTTTCCACTAAATTAACCAATTTTAGTTTAGTTTCAGTCTTTTACTACTGTGATAGACATTCACCAGACAATGATAAAGCAGACTTATTGCAACAACTCAATGTTCTGT
This sequence comes from Orestias chungarensis, assembly GCA_032876305.1. Taxonomy (NCBI): domain Eukaryota; kingdom Metazoa; phylum Chordata; class Actinopteri; order Cyprinodontiformes; family Cyprinodontidae; genus Orestias; species Orestias chungarensis. The sequence goes on along the minus strand of JAVLVB010000350.1, from coordinate 563,098 downwards.
TATTAAAATTTAGACCTATTTAGCTTGAATTTTATACATTTTTTAGGTTGAAGATAAATGGATGTATTTATATTCCTCACATTTTAATGCCTGTATATATTTCTGTTCATAAATATGTCAACATTTCTTAGCTGATTCGAGCCATACCAGATCCAGGAAACGCTAGCACTCATAATGACGTGAGGAGGGGCAGGGGGTGAAATGAGGGGGGTGATGTACTGAATTAAAGGATAGCACAAGCCTATCCTCTGAATTCGTTTCTTTTACCAGTTTCTCATTTTCTTTATTTCATACATCCAGAAGGTCATGTTTCAAAATCTAAATGTCCAATTTCTGCCAGCACATTGTTTTGTCTTTTATCTCTACCCTATAGTAACCCCAGTTGGTGCAAGGTAACTCTGACTACTGAACAGAAGCATGATTGCTCACAAACCCGACTAAGCCCTTGGGAATATAGGGGGGATTATAATAGACGGTGACAAAATAACTACATTCAGGAGCACAAAACCCTGGAATGTTCACCTATACCAGCCTTTCAAATTGTGGCGTCACTGTTCTGGGTCTTTCATATGCAAAAGAGTAACAAGAACAACTGGAATTACACAGGTTTCTTTTTATTGCTTTTTCAGGATGGCAGCACCAGTAACATTATTTAAGATTTCTAATTAACATTTCTAATGAAATCCATCTGACTGGAATCAAAGTGTGTGTGTGTGTGAGCTTTACCTTGTCTTAACACTCACAAACACAGGTTAACTGTAAAGTGAATTAAAAAAGGAATAGTTTTTCTATACTTAAAAAAAGTCATCATTTCTAATGGCACAGCCTAGAACTAATGCAGCCAATTGGGTTCAGAAGTTCCCTACTTATTAAATAGACAAAATTTTAGGCCTCTGAGATTTTTTTATTGAACGAAAAGCATTACTAAGTAAGAACAAACACGTCTTACACAGCACTACTCCGTCCCTCAGCTAGAAAATTGCTCAACAATTTCACAAAACAGCAAACAAAGCACATCACCCTCACTGCACCTCTCCTGGTGGTGCCACCATCATACTGTGGCTTTCTTTAGCCGGTGTAGCAAAGTTGATCAGAGTTAAAGGGCAGAAAGATGGCCCAAAATATAATACAATGCTGGATGAGGCTGCAAAACACAATGAGACAGATGTTCACTGGCTCAACAGGAGAAAGTCTCTAAACAGACCAACAGTATTTAAGTTTAAACTATGATCATATTTTTAATGAATCCATTAATGTGTGAGGCTATTAATGACATACATGAAAAGGTTTGCAGCTGTAACTGCAATGAAATGTGGCTATAAAATGTATCGACTGAGAGAGGCCAAATACAGAAGCAAGTCTCACTGTGACCCTCAGGATCTTGGGTACTACCATTTGTGTATGGTATGAAGATGTGCTCCATTGACATCGTCGGTGAAATAGGTATTATATTTTTCTAAGGCAAAAAGTACAATCAAATATTGCCCCTGTCCTTTGAGAGACCCACATTTGGTAGTTTACAATTCCACGTTTTAAGCTAAAAATCACACATTTCCAAAGTTACGATGACTGGTTTTAAAAATACCCTGCTAATCTGTTCCCTTGTCTTAATTAATTTCACCACCATACATTCTTTATGACACATAAAAAAATGACATCTCCACATTCGAGTCACTTTGTGTTCTGATCCTTAGCAGTTTTTGGTCCAATAGCTCCAAAAGTATCAGAATTATTGCAGAATACATGTTCATGTAATTACTAGAAGGGGGGTAAAGTTACAAAAGCTATTCAGCTATATTAAGATCACCCCAACCTCTAAGGCTTCACGATGTGCTTATTTATGACCCATGCCTTGAAATGGAGCCCGGCAAACATAAACACATGCGCACTGAGTTTAAAATAAACTTACATGGCCTGGTTTGGTTTGGGAAGAACAAAACGTCACCATAGGTGCGAATCCGACAGTACATTCAGTGCCAACAAACTAATCCTAGTAGTCACGGGATATTTTTGGCCATACTGCTGTCACACTGTGCTCCCACAACATTCCTACTCGGGTAAAAGAATGTTTATTCTAAGGAACTGATGAGGAGGAAGTGAATGGGTTCCAGATGACGCAAACGGGAAAGCGCATGGAGCATGGATAGTAGAGAATAGTGTGAAATGAAAATGAAGCCATTGCCTAGAGGTACCAAAAAAATGATGTTCTGCATCAGTCTATATCTTAACAAACAAAAATCAGAAGGGATTTCCAGGATTCAAGGTCTTTGATTACCAAACCTTCTGAATTACCTCCCAACATGCTTTGACTAACTGACATTTATGAGGGTGTTAAAACTAAAAATGGTAACACATTTTATAGTTTACTGGTAAATATAACAGGTCAAAATAACTGACCAATATTTATCAAAGTCTTTCAATAGTGCAGAAAAACTATAAAATTCTCTGGACACTACAAATTTGCATTGGATTATTTAAAACTGAAGATCAGACAGGTTTTTATTATTAGGATATTTTATGTAGATATACATTTCTCAAAATTGTTCTCTATTTACATTCTGTATAAGGGAGTCGCACTCTTGCATTGGTATTAAAACACCAAGTATAGTTCCAGCTGCTATTTAGAAAGATCTAACATGGCTCAGACGAAGATTGAGCCATATGATGCACACAACTCCTCTCAACAGTATGGCGTGAAGCTTTCACTCAGATCTGTAACAAGACCAAAAATGAATACTGTAAAGCAGCTGAAGCCTAATACAGGTCATAATTTCCTCATACTTGATTTACTTTTTTTAAATAACAAGTAAAACTTTACAAATAAAAGTAAAAACAACTTAAAATATACAAAAATTTAAAGGTGGAAAATCTACTTTTAAACATTCAAAGGTACTTTTTGAACATATACACGCTTTAGGTGGTGAAGAACAGATATCAATATATTTCTTGTGAGCTAGCTAATGAAAAACTAGCTTTTTAGCTTGATCCAAACCTAGAAGCTCCACGGGACATCTTTGAAAGGAAAAAATGAAATTCAACTTCATTCTTGACATTTTAATATAAAAATGTAAAGAGCTGGATTATGTTTAATAAAAAGTTAAACTGTTTAAAATAAAGAAAACCTGTTGTTTGGAGTTGGACCACAGTTGCTTGAAATACAGAACTCATTACTTAACCCCGTTTTAGTAAAGATTGCTTCCCCTCCATGACGTGCAAATGTTTCCATTTTTTCAACTAATGGTATTGAGATTAAAACCTTAGTGTTATGACAACTTTAATGTTAAATTAGATATTCTAAGGCTCTGCTCACATACAACAATATCTCAACATTGGTTAAAAACTAAAACTTAACTTTTGAGTAATAAACAATATGGGTAGTTGAATGTGAAACTAAAAAGCACAGAAAAGAATGCAGCATAAGGAAAAAAAGGAGATAAATACAGCCATGCAGCTGTAGTCAAGAGAGAGGGTAAAGAAAAGGATGTCAGGAAAAGTTTGTGAAGATGCATAGAGGTGTTTGAATGGGTAAAGCGAAGCAAGTTTAGCCAGGATCAAAAGCCAAAGTATATAAGCTTACTGGAACAGACACACAAAAACTCATTAATGGTGCCAAAATAAGAGAGGAATAAAAAACTTTGTGGATTATATCCAGTGTTACAAAGTCAGCCTTGCAGTGGGTTATTGATGAAATGGTTGCAGGGTTGGGAGATAAAAACCAGGGAAACAGGGCTTTCATGCTAGTGCTAGTGTTCTCTGTTCAAGCTGTGACTCACACTAGCAGGCTACACAGATATTTGCCTTCTAAGGGCAGCAGCTCAGGGTTCTGGGACCCAGAGGACAATCGCCGGGTGAGCTGTGGAGATACTGCGTCCTCCTCCGCAGAATGTGCCGGCTCCTCGTCCTCAGGGGGAGATACAACCACCTCTGGGATACCTTGAGGGCCGTGGCCCATGCAACGGGTTTGTGAGGGGCTTAGATGGGACCGGCGAAAAGATGAAGGGGTGTTTTGAGGGGTGCTGTGGGGAGAGGGGCCAGAAGACAGCCCAGTGTTTGAAGAGGAGGAGGGCAGGAGGTGGTTGAGTAGAACGGAGACCCTTGACTCTCGTCTCTGGGATAGGCTGGAGACGGACCCTGGCTTGTGGAGAGAGAGTCGTGAAGAAGACAAGCCCTCTCCTAACAGAGGAGACAATGGCAAAAAAAGGAGAGGAGAAGGAAAATATAGGAGAGTAAGGAGAGATAAAGGAATACATGATGGAACAGAGCGGGTAACAATACGAAGTTGATGTACATTACACAGATGGCACCCCGAGGACACAAAGTGAAAAAGGACGCAAGGTGAGAGCAATGCAAAAAGTGCAGCTGGAAAGTGTTGTGCTCACATAAATATGAGTTAAAAGTATGGCTGTGTGGAGTAAGCTGTAGGAATGATTCAGAGGGATGCTGGAGGGGCTACAAGGAAAGCCGTTTTTTTAAAACTGTGGAGATGCACCGAAACACTTTTCTGATTGACACACACAGACCAGTAATTTGTCTGCCCAACTAAAAATCTCTGTGTCAGGAAATTCATTTTTATGGCTGTGTGTGTTTGTGTCTGCTCTGTCTGTGTTTTCCTTCCAGAGGGTGTTCGTGAGGCTGATTGGCTGAGCTGGCTGAGCCTCCTGTGCTTCAGGAGCTGCAGGTGCTCCTCAGTCCCTTAATTGCTGTGTGCACTATAAGAGAAGCGGCTCTGCAGTCATTCAGTGCCTGGTTATCAACCTTTCATGGTTCTTGTTCATCTATGCTGCCATCATTCAAGACCAAAAACAAACTGATGTACTGGACTTGACTCTCCAAGACTGCATCCGTTCCTCTTTAGCCTCTGGTCCGTGCTACCTTTCTGTCCAGCAACGCCATCTTCAGCCTCCGAACAAGTAACACTCTTCAGCATTCCCAGCACTATTTATTATTGTTTTCAAATTAAATAATTTTACACTTCACCTCTGCTTCCTTCTTGTTTGCGAGTCAGAAACAAAACTAAAGCCATGACAGAACAACCAGGCCACACTGATCCCCAGGAGGTTCTCAGGTGAACCATCTCGGAGCAGTCAACCACCATCCAGTCAATTCTTCAAAAGCTAACCTTAGAGATCCAGAACCTAAGCACGCACCCCCAGTTCCTTTTGTTCAGCAGCCTGATGGAGCCACCGCAACCAGCACCTGAGACCCGGCACTTCTGCTTCCAGTTCACCGTGGATTCACTTCCGCTGGCCCAGACAGGTACTCCAGTGAGGTGGGATGCTGTAGAGGGTTTATTTTTCAGTGTAATCTAGTTTTTTGTTCACCCCCCATCTTTTTCTCAGTGATGATGCCAAGATATCCTATATATGTTGGGTTTCCCGAGTGATTGGCAGAGGCCAGGTTTCGCTGTTGCCCAGGTTTTGGATTTAGTTTTCGGTCTTTTTAAATTAATTTAGTGTGACTTTTTGTCATGAAACTGACTCAGTTTTTCTAGCTAGAAAAATCTGGTGTCTTTAACGGGGACAGCGCTCAGTCGCAAAGTTCTCAGTTGAATTTACAACACATGCAGCAAGTTTAGGTTGAGAGTCTGGTTTAAACAATGCTATCAAGGAGGAGATACCAATTGTAGACAAACTAGCCATGACACTCGGTTATATCTCTAATAGATAAAAACATCATGCTCAAGGGCTACTAGGTGAAAAAAAAAAAAGTCATACTAGACTCCAGCTATGGATAGCAACATCAGAAACACTGATGCATCTAAACAGTGCAGGCGAAAATGATAACTGAGCACCAGGACTGGTTGTATGACAACAACACACCAAATTTTTGTTTAATTGAAACTAAGAGACGTTTGTCTTTGGTTTCCCTTCAAAGAGAGCTATTCTCAATAACAGAGAGATTCTCTGAAATAATATCAGATGAGATTTAAGAAGCTATTAACATATCAAGACACACATGTGGATCAATTAGGTTGCAAAGGAGCGCAAGTCTTTCAGCTTGGTACAGCAAGGCTGCATGTACAGTATATCTGTGTTAGTGAAACTACTTCACTAATTGACTGCCTGTATTGGTAAATGCCATTATTAGACAAACTCTGATCGGTGCATCTCTACTTTTAATAAACCAGTCAAGCGCTGTGACTAAACATAGGCAACACTCCTAGTTAAAAGGCTCACATGCTGCGGAGAATGAGTCAACATGATGTCTGTGCACAGTAAGCAAACATGTGATCTGCCACAACAATGCATGTTCATTTTGGTCATGCACATTTTCACTCGCCAACCAATACTATCACCAACCTTTGCAGTTTTCAGTGTGATGATATGGAATGAAAGTTGAGTGAAACCCACAGGCAGAGACGTGAAGGATCTTGCATCTCCTTCAATAGTCAAACTTCTTAACCAACAGAATACAAAAGTACAGCATAGATATGGCCGTACATAAGTGTCATCACTGAAATGACACCTTGAGGAGAACAAACCGGGAATTAGTTCAAACCCCAAAGCCAGGCCAGCCGTACAGGTTAGCACAAATTTGAGCACCCAAATTTCTCTTCCGCATAGGGGACTCACTTTTTATTTATTTAAATTTGACTCACTTTTACTATCCACCTCCTTTGCTGGAAGTAAGGGATTTGAAATATTGGACTTTAAAGCACAGTTCCCCAAGTTGTTGAACACATGGAAGAGCAAGAAATGTGAGTGCACCCTAGGATCTCACCATTTCTTTCAAGCAAGAGTGGGTCTGAATGTTTCTTGCCTATGTCAGCAATGGAGCGCACCAGAGGGATGCGATTGCTGAGCTTCCTTTCATTCTGATGGTGGTGCTTCTTTAGCATTGCCTCCCGGACCTTGTCACGTAAATCCTCCTTCAATTGGCCGGACGCCACCATGCTGTCTATGACCATGTCTGGAACACACAAAGACAGGTATATAAAGATAAACATGCAGTATTACAATAAACTGGACAGATCTAGTGGAAACTTTCCATTCACCCTTGGGCTTTAATGGCATGTTATTTTGGCCATTTAAGGGGTTTTTTAAACCGATTCTTTTCCATGGTGAACAGATCACACAGCAAAATACTTCAAAGCTTCACAAAGTGAAAGTTGTAAATACGGGCTTAAAAAATGTAAAAACATGATTCTGGCAAAATCCTGACTGGATAGAGAAGAGAGATACATTTTTAAATTCAGTTCAAATAAAACCCCTCAAATAATGTCACATGACCTGAAAAAAAAAATCCCCACAATATTTAACACATATCTAAAACAGAAAACTTGAAATGTTATACTGTAGAATTAAAAAACACTATTAGGTTCTTAATTATTTTTGGCTAAAGTTATTACGAACCACTGTGGAAGCTACGAAGAGCCCTTTTAGGCGAAGGAGCAACAGGATACAGACCCCTAGTATGGTCAGACATGGTGATTAAGCATAGAGCACAATTTTTAAAAGGCTTTTTGTAACACTGCTGGCTTTCATTAATTGGTAGCTTGACAGAAAGGAGGGCAGACAGAAACAGAATAAGTGTGTTAAAAAGCCAGAGGCTGGAGATCAAACCTAGAACAACTGTATTAAGAACATATGGTGCACCTAGTCTACCACTAAGCCATGTTGTGGTGTACCTCACAAATTTGTATAGCCTTAAGATCAGGGTTTTGGGACAGCCACAGAATGAGCCAGAATCTGGGAGTTTGGAAGTAACACAGGGAACAAGCTAAATGTGTTCTGAGAAAAAGATGACGCCAAGGATTACTGACCAAGCTGCAATGAAAAAAACATTTTTTTTAAAGGAATCCAGCGAGTTGTTTATTCAAATGAATAAAACGTGTACTGTACAATAATGTGTAGCTTTAGACTCAGAAGATCACACAAAGACTTAACACCACTCAGAGGCCCCTGAGTCTGAAAGACCTTCTAGTTTATCCATTGTGTTTTTCCAAATCACATTGTGCGTCATGGCCATGATTAAATTCAATGCTTAGGCATGAGACGGAAAATTCCCAATCTCCAAAAGTAGTTTAACTCTTCAGTGCAGTGAAGTTAATATTATCTTATGGGAATGCTCTGCTAATTATCTATCTATCTTTCTGTCAATCCATCCATCCATCTATCCATGCATCCATCTATTCATCCATCTTTACAAACTGACTACAGCAACCTAACATTACTGAAATTTTGTTGATTATGTTTAAATGTTATCATTGGCAGAAAATCAACCAAATTAAATCAACTCACAAACCCAGAAAAGAAGAGGACCTTAAGAGTGATCCTAGATTTGCCTACAAGTTAAAAGCATTTGGTCGAGGCGTTATTACCAAAGACACCCTAGTCCAAGAGTCCCCAACCAGTCGATCGCGATCTCCTGGTAGATCGCGATCTACTGGTAGATGGCGGACTGATCTGTTATGACCTAGTATGACATGACAGGAAGTCAGTGTTGCTAACTTAGCAACTTTGACACTATATTTAGGAAGTATTCACAACCTCTAAAATAAACAAAAAACCCCCAACAAAAAACAGAAGAAAAAACAGTCGCACCCGCGAGGGCTTCTACCAGCTGCTGCGGTAGAAGTGGACGTGTTCGGCGTTTGCCGCGTAGACGTGTTCGGCGCGGCCGCTGTGCCACAGGGGCAGCAGCGTGACAGGCCTTCTACGCCGCTACCTGTTCTACCTGCAGCTGGAGAACTCACACGGACATCACGGAGAAGCTGTGGAACGCCATGCTGGCCAGGGAGAGAGTGTGTGCGCGTAAGCATGTATATATATGTAAATAGTTATGGTATAGAAATAGTACAGTAGTCGTAGTAAATAGTAAAAGTGGTTCTTTATTAAATCTTTTGCATTTTACTTTTTTTTAGGCATATTACATATTTTACGCTAAATTGTTTGGTCATTTATTTTTGCACAATTGAGTTATTTTGTCATGTAATCTTATTTCAACGAGAAACAGTTTCAATTAAATTAATATTTTAATCAGTGAATTATAAATAACAGTTCTCAAACTACAAGCACAATCAACTAAGTTTGCATGAAAGCAAAAATTGTAATAATTATATCTTCTATAAAAGTTAAGCATTCATTCCAGGTCTTCAATCAAATCATATGCAGCAACATATTTTCCTTTTTATAACAGGTAGTTTTACTTCTGTTAAGTTTTTGTACGTTATGAAACACTGCAGACATACTCCCATGTTATGTAAGCAAATTTGGTCAGTAGCCTATATGCATTCAATGATGTGTTAGTAATCTCGTTTCCCTCCAATATTTATAATTACAAATTCCCCTGCTCCCTAGAAATGCTTAGATAAAGTGAAAAGTCAGTGAAGTAATCAGTAATCGGTTCGGTATGAAAAGCTAGCCTCCTCCTCCCAGTACGGTAGGTAGTGATTTCCATTTTTCATGCAGAGATCTACCCTATTTTTTATCTGGTTTATTTTTTCTGTTTAGTTCATATTAAGGTCGGTTATGGCTATTGCTCATCATGCAGATTGATATGTGTGTGTGTGTGTGTGTGTGTGTGTGTGTGTGCCTGCGTGCGTGTGTGTATGTGTGTGTGTGAGGAATTTGTCTGTGTGTGTGTTTGAGAGAGGGCGGGTTTGTGATTTGATGGTTGTATGACAATGTGAGGGTAGTTACTGCAGCCTGGAAACCATTATCTTTTGGTTTTTTATCAGGTTTTTACTCAAACAAAAACTGTTGTTCCAAACAGTAAACAACATAAATTATTATGAAATTAATGACTATGAAATTCACCTGCAATCTCTTCAATACTGTTGGCCCTCATATCCAGCATGACTGTCCCATTCAGTATGCAACTCCGTAGTTCAAATAAGCTGTGTAGTGATAATGTGGCAACATAGGGCTTACTCCACCTTTCTCCACCGTCTTCCACATCCTCTTCAAACTTTAACCATCTGAAGCACAGAGAATTAAAAAAAACATGTTTCACATTAGGGCACAAAAAGGAACTCAATTTAAATCCTCCTTATTAGGCTTTCAACTGTTCTGGTTACAGTGAGCTCCATTTTCTGCTTTGACAAATTCCATTTGACAGAGCGAGCAGCCTAAAAGATGCAGTGCAAACTGGATGACTCATACTCCAAAACTGTGACAAATTTAAAATGTTTCTCTGTTGAAAAACAATCTGCGAAATGCCAGACAAGTCTCTAATTCCACTTCCACCTCTTAAACTTTAGAGAGACAAACCTGAAAAAGCTTTGTGTTCAATATTCAAATAGCTTCAGAATATTGAGCAAATAAAGGTGACTTAATAATAAACATATTGTTAATTAATTGGACAGCATTGATCATTATTGTTTTGTAGTAGGCAGTACAATTTCTCCAAGTAACTAACTTCACTGAAGCCCCTTTTCCCCCAAACTGGTTCCAGTGCTGGTTTAGTGCTAGAGCCAGTTTGGGTTTCCACTGACCAAACTGGTTCCAAACTGGTGCTTAGCTGGCATCAACTCTTTCTGGGACCAGAGGAAAGAAACGGTTCAACGTGATGACGTCAGGGACTGGGGGCGGGGCTACGGAACAACTAACAGCTGGTAAACAGGTAAAGAGCGTCAGTTTTTAAACAACGCTGGAGTTGCTTGTGCGACAAAAGAAACAAAATGAACCTTAAGTCAAAGCAGCAGTGGTCAGTGGAGGAGACAAATTTCCTGCTCCAGTGTGGTCCTCCACCAAAGTGCGAAAAAAAACTTGAGGGGGCTTCAAGGACCAAACCGGTGTTCCAATACATCCAGCGAGAGATGGCCCCGGGAGGGTCTGAGTGCAGTGGTGAGCAAATTATTAGCCAGCTTAAAAAGTGATGTTGTGGTCTTGTGGCTGTTGGATTTGGCGCTAAATCTACTTGATAATGGGGACGTACGCATATGCTTGGACCGACGTAATGACGTAGCTTTCCGGCCAGCACCAGTGTGTGGAACAACAAACCGTTCTTTGTCGGTTTGCACTTGGAACCAACCGTGAACCGGCTCTAGCACCAGCACGGACCCAGCCCTTGGTAGAAAAGGGGTTTGAGACACATTCATCTAAAGAAATATCATAATAGATAAATATGCAACTATATAAAACATATTTTTTTAATTTCTGTTCATCTCAGTGCTTCTACTTTTGCTGTTATTCCAACCTGGCAGTCTCTTTCCACTCAGTTGCTCTACCATCTCTAAAGGACAGCTCATCCAGCTCAGTGAAGAGGTCATGTGGGATATGCTCAAGGTCATCGTCCTCTGTTCCCAAGATGAACTGGACCCTCTGTGAAGGTGTGTCTGGACACAAAATATACAAAAAGTTAAAAGGCAATGTTGGAATTTTCCCTTATAATATTATGCAAATGAACCAGACAAGAAACAAAGTTATCCTTTTCAGCCTTCGCAAAGGGAGAGCTTCTTTGTTCTCCTCCATTTTTGTTTAGGCAAATATATACTAATGGTTGTCAAAAAATAAAAAAACTATGCAAACTTTGATGCTAGTTTCTTCTATGCACCACTAAAGTCAGTCCAAGTCTTAGTGGTGGTACTTCTATCACTATTTGAAAAGTATGGTTTGCAAATCCATAAAAGAAATATTTGTGACAAATATTCCACACAAAGGCTTTACACCTGAAATTAAAGGCATAAAAATAGAGCCGTCATATTACTGCAAACAGCTTGTCAGCAACCGAAAGTAATTATAACAGTGTGTTTGGAACACAATATCTAACACCGCATTAAATTTCTAAATTCAGCTGTAAGCCATTAAAAAGTCTGATCTTTTACGTGTAAGCTTAAAGTTTTTCTGCAACTAAAGAGAAGAGATAAGTAGCGGTAACAAAATAACTTTTATTTGCTGCTTTTTATAACTTGCCGCTCTGATGGCGCAGCCACTTTCCACACAAGGTGCTCGAACACATCACTTAAAATGTCACGACCGTCAACCTGTCAGACGCTGGCTGACCGTGGCCTTTAAGTCTTTTCAGAAATGAATGCTACAAACAGAGCGGAAAGACTTCAAAACAAAGAGAGTAGAAGACTATTTGGTTTAAACTTTTTTAGCATTTGGTGCTTTAGGGACCAGCACATCCCATCACTTGGTTTATATTACATCTTTTTATTTTTTTATTTTAAGGACTGTATACGTTCATTGCTAGTAACCGGCACAACCAAGTAGATCATAAAAAATAAAGCCCTCTTTAAGTCAGGAGAATTACTAATCTAAGGCTTTTGTCCGGATTTATCCACTCTTTCATACAATGTTTGGGATTTACTGTACAATACATTTTCCATGTGACTGCCTGCTGTACAGCTATGAGCTGTATTTTTCCCTAATCTAACTCAAGTAAGGAGCTTTAGGGAGGTCTTAGTTTGAATTTTGAGTGACCACTTTGGATCAGATTTTACTTTTTCTGCCCCAGCTCTGTATTCACCTTGAATTAAGATAATCATCTGTGGACTAGTTAAACATAATACTTGATACTTAATAACAAACAGAATATAAATTTCATGGTATAATTTAATTAAACAAAAAACAATACTAATAAATGACAAATATTTATAAAATATTTATAAAATCTTAACTTACATAAGCGGTGAAACGAAAAGGGTTAATTCTGCCCGGCATTTGTTTTTTAAGTGAGTCCCCATTCTTTCAACTTTTCCCGTCTATGAAGAACTTTCTCGCTGTGCAAGGTGGCAGGATAAAGATGGCTCATCGTGGCCAGTGGCTAAAAGATATAGGCCTTTGTGTCACATTATATTTATGCATTAGAGGAAAATATTTCAGGGATTAAGGATTTAAAGTACCTCAAAGATTTTGTAAAAATAAATAAATAAATAATCTCTACTGTTCCCTCCTCACATTCATTCACATGGGTTAAAGTCGCCATTCACTAAATACACACAGTATGTGATTGATTTGCAAGTTTTTGTCTGCAAAGGATCTATTCATAAACCAGTTTGTGAGACCTAGAGTCAGTGAGACAGAAAATTATGGTGAGGTAAGTATAGCCTTTAGTAAAAAGCATTTGTAATGTATGTGTTGATATGTGTTTAGTTACAGGTCCTCTCAGATACTCTATCTATGTCGGGCTCCAGTTGCCACTAAATATATCCTGAAATAACTAGTAGGGTTTATTTTTAGTGATTATATAATCTTTATTGTTATATATGAATATGTTGTTTGTCGTGTGGTTTCCTGGTATTCTTTCTTCCCTTTCTTTCTGCAGGTGCAGAAGCAAATCTAGGGTGTCTTGAATTCTCGATCATCCTCTTTCTTTTTAAAGCCATTCTCCCAACGCTCTCCTTCTTTTGTACTTTTGCATGTTCATTAAATTTGACTCAGACAAAACAATTTATATTAAGGTTTTACAGACATTATTGTAGTGAAGCAATGTAGTCTAAGCCATAATCATCAACTTGTGAAAGTAAATCTTCAGATTGCCAAAAGAAAATTATTAACAGTGTACTGTCAATATGGTGAACTAAAAAAAAAAAAAAAAAAAAGCCAAACCATAACTGGGGGATTCCCTTCCATCTTCCTTTCCCTCCTCAGAGTCTCTGTCCTTCTTCTTTCGGTGATGTCGCCGTTCTCTGTGGCGGTGCCTCCGTTTGCTCCCTCTTCCGAGTGGAACATGGACCCCTACGTAAACAGCTCTGTGATCTGGAAGTCAAAGGATGCTTTAAGAAAATTACATTGATTTTTTAAGTATAACTATCTTCAATTTTCACATAAAAGCTAAAACCAGTGGGCTTCAAGAACAGACAGAATAGAATCCCTAAAGAGGACACAGAAAGAAGCTAGTTCCACTTCTTTATAATCTACTTGAAGGAAACCAGAGTACAACATTCAACTTTTGCTTTTCTCCCCCACCCCCTCTGAGTTTTGTCTGCTTTACATCATTATTGTTATAGCGACAAAGGAACTGCATTCCAAAACAAAATGGGCTATTTTTAACCAAAATACTCTCCTCATACCCTTTTTTCACAGATGAGTCATACGTCTTTGATTTGAGAGGAAACCCAGGAGAAATGACACCAACATGCAGCATGAACAAACACACACATGTACACGCAAAGGAGATGAGGGCTATATATATGTACAATGAAGGATGACAAAGAGCAAAAAAAGGAAGAGAGAGAGGGGCCAACATAAACTTCAAGGTATTAACCGATTGAATTATTTTGTACACTTTGACTTCTTTTGTACACTTTATATGTGGCCTTTAAGAATTATTTTACAACATTAATAAACACTGGATGAGGTAGAAGGTTAAACAAAAGTTAAGAATCAATTTTTGGGAGGTATTTTCGGGCATCTCAAAACTCAATGTGGTCGCTCACCAAACAAACCTGTCAAGTTTATGAACAACTTCCAATCACAGGCTAGTAGTTCATCGTCAATGAAATCAGACAAGGAATGTGATCTGATGTGAACGGCAAATTGGAAGATGAAAACTAACATTCATTCCGCATTGCATTCTGTAAGATTAGTCATTTCTACTCCCTGACTGATTAAAAACCAGATTCGTGTTGTGATCCAGAGGTTTTTTTTAGACCTTAATTTTAATTTGTGCTTCGGTTTTTGATTCTTTTATTGGCTTTGCTTGTCCTTCTTGTTTCATGTTCATTTATTTTCATTGTTTATGTTTTAGATTTGTTCCTTTCATATAGTGTTGCCTTCTATTAGTTTTTTATGAGTTTCTGGTTTATTTTCTCCTTCTATATCCTTCTGTTTATTTTTATTTCATTTTTTTTCAACCTGCCATCCTGCTGCTCTTCCTCGGCTGTCTTCAATTCCCTAATTTCTCTCGCCTGCTCTCTCCCCAGGTGCCTTTATTTACCTCTGATTAGTTCTTCTGGTTCCAATTCCACTCTCCCTCTGTGCATTTAAGCTCTGTCAGTCCTTCTCAGCTTCTTTTTTGTCCATAAACAATCTATGTTATGTTCATCCAAAGCTATCTTTGAACCCAAAACGGTTAAAGGATACCTTTGAACTATAGCCCAGCTCTAGATCAAATTTTGGTGGTTAGATATGAACAAAAAACTACACAAACTAAACAAAATAATTCAATTGTTTTGTTGCTGGGCAACAATAACTAGAGGGGATTGTTTCAAAATGCAGCCCACATTTTGTTTGATAAATTATTGTGCCAAAGCCTGCTTTTAAATATTTGCTGAATGTTCGTGGCAGGTATAACTTTTAAAGTAAAGTTAAGGAATACTGCTAATTTCTTTGTTAAACCCTTTTAGGAAGTTTTGGGAAAATCTTAACCTAAACATTTTTAAGAAACTTGTGCACACGGGGATCAACTTTGTATTATTTTAGAAGGTAATTAAAGGCTGCACAAAATCACTCTACTGGCCACGAATGCAAATATGCTGGACACCCCTGCTGTAATCACAACTTCTTTTTTTTCACATTAGAGTGAGTTTATAATATTAGTTTTTTTTTTCTCTTTAAAGTAAGAAAAAATTAACAAAAAAAATTAGGAAAAATGCTTTTGGCAGAATAGCTTGGTACTTACTTTCTAAATCTTCTGTCTCATAGTTTGAAAGCGTTGTGAAGCTGGTCTTTCCATGGTCAACTAATGCCTCCTCCTCTAGACCCTGAAATCATTGATGACAAAGAAAAAAGACAAAAAGTAACAGTATTATACTTTCAGTCGTGAAACTATATAGATTGAAAACTTTGACGGCATCACAAAGTATGTTATGTAGTTTTTTAATACTTTTAGAAGACATGTACATGAAAAATGAAAGGGAAATCCGCTTAGATCAAAAAGGACAATACATTTGGCATTTCAGGTTTGAATGATAAAACATTTCAGGATTAGGTCTGCAACAATTGGTGAACATCATTGATTGTGTTCAAACAAACTTTCACTGAAGTTCACTTTGGGTATTGTTGAGGGTAATATAGTATGTGTATCAGGATGGGTTTGATGGACATGAAAGTGAAGTTGAACATCTCCCATAGCCTGAACAGTCACCAGATCTAAATATTATTGAACCACTTTGGGAGGTTTCTTAGTAGTGAAAACTTGTAGCAATAATACAAGTTTTTTTTTTTTATTCTGCCAAATAAATAAAAAAAACAATTTAGTGCAACAAGATTTTCAAATGAAATAATTTTTAATTTTACTCAGTTTCAGTGAATCGTGTGGAGGCACTGCTGCTGAGCAAGTGTGGAATCAAAAGGTGATGTTAGTCACATAATGCTACATGATACTGCAACAACATCAGGGCCTGTTGTTTCTCAAGATGCCAGTCACCTCTATAGACCCCGCTCGGAGAATGAGTTACTCTTTTTCTTGCTTGCCACTATTATGTCATAGATGACATTGCAATTTTCAGAAATGATCATCCTCGTTCGGCTATAAATCACAAAATAATTGCTGTTGTTTGTGAGGGTAAAGCTGGAGTGACAAATGCATTTCCTAGATAGTTTGTCGGCTAGTCGTTGATTGATTTACATGATAATCATTGCCGCTGCTTTTCGTCAGAGCTTTCATAAGAAGAAGTCTTTCTGAGATTAGAACTTGTCCACCAAAACGGAAAAGTATGAAGCCTTTTGAGGGATTTTCACAAATACTATGAGCTAAATTATTTAATATCTCTCCTAGCTGGATTTCAAATCAGCCGATGTTTATGAGTAAAGCATATAGCTTGTGTCAAACCCCTTCTAATAAAATAACGAGCACTTTATCAGTGAGCTTTTTAAAATACTTGTCCTCAAAATCTGTACATTTTAAGATACCTATTTGCATGCTAAAGTCAAGAATTATGGTTGACGTACATGTTGTCGGGCTTAGCAAGGTTTAAGCACTTGTGAAGAGTACATGTTGACCTCAACCCCACGTCTCTTGGAACACTCTCAGAACACATGATGAAACCTGTCGCATATCATTGTCAAAAATAAACTGCCGTCTATCTACTACAGACCCTGAGGCGAAAGGCTCGGTAGAGTGACATCGCTTCTGTTCTGCACGACCACAGCTGTGCTTTGTGGGCCTACATGGCTAACGTCACTAGGGGAGCCTGGTAGGAGGGAGGGATTGCCATCTGAGGAGGAAAGGCTGACATGAATACGGGGCTGTTGACGGAACGCAGATGAGTGGAACTGCAGCTAAAATAGTCTGGCCTTTTGTTAACAATTGTGTGAATCCATGGAACATATGTCCTTATTGCCATAATTTTTGTTCAATAACCCCAAGAGTTAAAGAAATATTTAATATTTAATATATTTAATATAGGAAAAAAAAAAACAATACAACCTTTTCTTTTCCATGATTGACATTTTTCCAGATAATACCTTAGCTACAGGATTAACAAATGTATTTCTATTTTCCCAATGTTAGACTTTTTAAATGACTTTTCTTCTGATTCAGAAATTTACATATACAAAGATTAATATGTTCTTTTAATAATTTAAAAAGTAAAATCTCATTATAGCACAATGGTAACTCTAGCTATCATACCATCCAGCAAAAACATGGGTTATTTTTTAATAAAGTTTTTCTCATTCAGAAATATACATTTTCTAGGATTAATCTGCTTTTTGACAATACTTGTTGCAATTCCATAACACAAGCGAGACATTTAATACACTGAATAAAGAAACAATGAAACCTTTTCTTCTCCCTGACTGACATTATATCAGACTAAATATTAGCCCCAGAAATAGCAAATTAGGGCAACTATGTGAAAATGTTTTAATAACCTTCTTCTTTCAAAAATATATAAGATTAATATTATTTTTGATAACAAGCAACACCTTATTATTAACACAATGACTTGTTCTTATGCCATCCAGGAAAGACACAAAAGTTCTGTGTTGCAAAGATAAACATGTTTTTAACACTGAATGTAGCTATATTGAGAGCTACTTTCAAGTAGTGCATAATCATTGTGCAGGTTTCTTTATTTAGGTAAATTGGGCCAAAAAGAAGATTTAATTGACATTGCACTGGTCAACTAGGTTGTAAGAAATGCTTTGAGGAAAATGACACAAAATAAAAGCCAAGTATTTGAAAAAGGATGAAGTGTGAAGCTACCAGGACCCCGGTATCTTTCAATTCTGTTACATTGCAGAACTGCAACCTAACTGGACTACCTACAAGTGGTAGATGTTTAGTACTCAAAGATAGCCAAAGTAGGTAAGGCTGAAACCTCTGAACAAGATAAAAACAGAAGTCTGCATCATTTAGAAAAACAATGATTATCATGCAGGACATGCATCCAAGTTCAATTCTGGATGGCTAGTCAGTAAAGATGCATAAATAGCTCATGACACGGCGCCCTTCCTCACCTGAGCTGAATCCAATTGAGAGCTTGTTGATACTACTTAGACGAGAGAGTGTGATTGTAACAACACAAAAATTTGATTACCAATAGATTAAGAAACTGACAAACTAGGTAAAAGGAAGGCTGACTGCGATTAAAAAAAAGGGTGGCTAAGTTGGTCACTGCTGTTTATGTCTGAAATGTTTTTTGTTTGTTTAGAATTGCACAATAATTCTGAAAAGTAATTGCTCTCCAATAATTGTTGACATCCAGATATTTTCCTAAGAAAACCAAAACCCCAATTTTACTTTTCTAAATGTTCAAGTTTGATGTTTATTAACGTTTAGGATTAACTAAGAGCAAACTAGTCTGTGTGTAATAAAAGTAATGCTCAAAATTAAGGCTTGTGCACACAACTGTATACAGGCTATGTAACTAGCTGTATTTTAGATCATAAAAATGTCAGCAAGGGAATTATATAATCAGTTTTAAAATGCAAACAAATTTAATATGGCCTTTCATAATGCTGTTTAATGGAAGTGGAAATATCAAACAAAACTCAAACAACCTAATGTGAAGGGCTTTAGACATAACTAAGTATTTACAGTTCACGTGATTTGTAAAGAATGAACAAGAGACGTGACCATTTCTTTTCAGCAAGAAACATTTCAGCAGAAGCTTACACAAATAAATACAGTACAGAGTGTAATAAAGATGGGATTATTACTAAGAAAAATGCTCTAGATTTTATGCTTAGGGTGTTTGGAAATATATCAGAATGTGACTGTACAGGTATTCATGTGTTTTCTAAATCACATTTTTCTCTCTTCCTTTCTTTCTGATAAGTGTCTTCTAAGCCATCCTAACTATCTTGTAATTGACAAAAAAAATATTGTGATATTTCATTTGTCCATCCAACCGTTTAGCTCTAGCCCCTCTGAGGTGAGAAACAGACCAATAGCCTGATTGTTTTGCCGGCATCCAAAGTTTGATCTTATGCAGACATAATTAATATAAGAGCCACTAAACTAATAACTTATGAAAGCTACGTTTAACATTTTATGCTGCATGCTCTTGTTTAGGGCTGCACGATACTGGGCAAAAAATCCCCCCAAAAAAAAATATTTTGCAATCGTTTTCTAACCCAGCTATAAATATTGCAATATGAAAAAATCCATGAATTTTAAACATATCACCTAAATATCACCTTAGGTTATGCTACACTCTAGCCATCTCAATCTTTTCATGAATATTCAACAGTTGTTCTCATTAGCGCTTTTAGAAATTAGAGAATTGTGCCCTGGATATAATTGTTGGATATACATATTGCAATGACAATATCATTTACCATATGTGCCCGTTTTCTTCATTGATCTTTTTTCATCTCTGCTTCCTTTACCTTTAGAATTTTAAACAATGTTATTGTCTGCTGTAATCATCTAGGCCTGTGAAAGTCTGTCTAACTGGCTAAATATTGCATTAGAATGAAAATGCACGTTTGTAACAGCTATTAAATTACCGAGACATGATAGCAATCCAAGCAGTCCAGTCACATGGTGATATTGACCATAAATGTGCGACACATAAATTTGCGACACATTTAAACTACAGATACAAAAGTGTCTGTAGTTTAAATATGATTGTCCATATAAGTGTGGTGCAGTGGTTGTCTAAATGGAGTTTAACAGTTTTACAGCTTCTGGAATGGAAGATGTTTCTTAGACGGGTTGTCTTACACTTTATGTTCAAAAGCCTTCTGCCTGAGGGGAGTAGGACAAAAAGTGAATGTGCTGGGTGGTGGTGGGGGGGTCCTTCCTGATGCAGGCAGCCCTTTTTCTGCATCTGGAGGTGTAAATGACGGTGGTGGTGGGGAGGCTGACTCCAACAATCCTCTCTGAAGCCTTCACCACTCTCTGCAGGGCTTCCCTGTCTGTAGCAGAGCAGCTACCATGCCGCACAAGATGCTCCCCACCACACATCTGTAGAAGTAGGTGAGGACTGAGGTCCCAAGTCCAGCTCGTTTCAGCCTCTGGAGGAAGTAGAGTCGCTGGTGTGATTTCCTGGCCAGCGTGGAAGTGTTGTTGCTCCAGGTGACGTGGTAGATTTGTCTTACACCCCTGCTCTATAGTATTTTATTCTTATTTATATAAATGCTTTACCTTTATGTAAACATCCATGTCCCCGCCAACTTCGCTTAATTTCCTTTTGTTACACATGAACTTACACACTGTGGGACAGTAAAATAAGTTTCTATTCTATAGTTAACCTTGGAGTCTGAAGGGAAAAAATTACATAGAGTGCCATGTTTTGGGACATCATTTGACATGAATGCCAAACATTTAACTCGGCAATATTTGTTTTACTTTCACTTAAGTCTGTGGGCATTTTTAAGCATTGTCTATATAGGGCTCCTCACCAGACTTAGTCCTACAACACAATCATCAAAAATGTGCAGCAGAAAATAACCAAACTAAGGGAGCTACAATGTAGTCACATTTTTATATATGTTTCATTTCAATGCACTGACACTTCCTAGTGTTCCTACGTAGTTTACAAAAGGATCACGAAACTTCGAGCATCACCGGGCAACTAGATGTTGCCAGAAAAAATAAATAAAAAAATTGAGTGCTACTTGTGAATATTAACAAGAGTTGAATTATTACAGTACCTATTAATTGGTTTTGCCCTAATTAGGGCGTTATTAAATGGCAGTAATGTTTATAACCATATTTTTAGCTCCAATTAAACATAAAATCTGTGCCTTCGAAAAATATGGAGCGGAATCAAAAGATTGGATACTCTTACCACTGGTTTAAACTCTATCAGGGACAATGACACAAAACCAGCAGTTATTTGGATAAACAATGAACAATTAGAACGTGAACTAAACAGTGAATTCTGCCTGATTTTGTCCAAATCCAAAGCCCCTCACATTTTACTAAAGTACTTTAGAAAAGGTTTAGTCTTTAACAGCTGTGGCCAAAACATCACTTAGCTCAATTATTGCAGCTTTGCTATAGGACGTGCTGCAGCTTTAATGTTTACCCTGTGAACCATGTTGTTTTTGAAAAATAAAAGGTTCAGCCTGAGGGACAGTTATAATAGTGTACACCATAAAGTTTTAACCCATATAGAGCAATGTTATGCCACTTCTTAAAAGGCTAAAACATTGAGGTGATTAAAACAAAGGTGTTTTAAGTATATTAAATTTCACGCGTAAAGACGCGAAACCAGCGTATAGCAAATTAGCTTTAAACATGTCATTCTTTAAGAGATAGGTTAGCCCGCGTGTTTGCATGGGTGGAAAAAAATATTCACGTTGCTGCCAAGCAGGCAGTGAAATGAGCAACTAGCCACACAACGTGCCAACACAACTGATTCCCTCTTTGCCAACCTTGCAGTAACAGGGAACTGATCCAATCAACAGGGAGTAACACAACAGATGTGCTGCATAGTAGGAGAGACTTGTCCCTTAAAAATACAGTTGCATCTCAAATAACAGTCATAGTGCACTATTTTTATCACAAATGAACATAATAAAAAAATGTTAGAAGCCAATGATATGAAATTATAACAGAGAGTGTAAATCATGCACTAAAAAGAGAAATGCATTTTACAATTGGGCGATATGCCTTAAATAAAATATCTTTTTTCGTTTTTGTTTTTTTCCATACCAAAACAGGTGTTAAGAATTTGTTTTAAACCTTTCCTTCTTAAAAATAAAATTATAAATGAAAGAAAACAGAAAAAAAGTTTGTATTTCAAACACACGAGTAGAGACAGACAAGGACTCATAACACAAAGATAACTACAGTTTTAAAAAGCTGTTGCAGAATTATTCCATTTGAAAGGGGTAAAATGCTATTCAAATTAATCTGGAAATATGGGAAAGAGGATGCCAACACATACAAA
>JAVLVB010000350.1:420225-540818 GCA_032876305.1 Orestias chungarensis | reverse complement strand
TGCAGCTCTCAGCTGCCTCATTAGGTTCCCCGATCATGATTTAACAGTGAGAAAGAGAGCAGGCAAGAAGTGCTCCTGCTGGAGTTAAAAGTCAAAAAAACACCGCTGACCAGCAGACAAACTTGGTGCTGGTGGTGCGGTGGGTGTGTCGTTGCTTTAGGACTTAGACAACATGTCAGAATTAAGGTTTTCTTAATTCTGCTTTCTATTAAAAAGAAACCCTACAGGAAAATTTCTGGCCATCAGTTTGTGATTCTAAGCCAAAGAGCACCTGAGCAGCACAAAGTTCCAAAGCATACTAGGAAGTTCACCTACGAATGACTCAAAAGCAACAAAATTAAAATGTATTAGTATCCAAATGAAAGATTCAGACCCTACTTAGATGCAGGTACATGACCTGGAATGGCCCATGCATGCCGAAAAACCTTCCAATGTGACTGAAGCGAGACATTACCCAACAACAGTCGACTTAATCTTTTCCACTGACAAAAGAACAACAACCAGTTTTCGGGTTTATGGGGTGATAGTTGGGTTGTTGTGGACAGCTGTTCCATAGTAAATCATTTTAACGTTATGCAATCATCCCGGTTTGTTTGACGACGCAAAACATGTGAACAGTCAACATGTGAGGGGTTGCGAATATTTTTCGCACAGCACTCTGTCTCCCAAACCTAAGGATGTGATGGTATTCTGCAGATTTTGTTAAAAAAGGCCACTAAAACAGAGACACTTATTATAAATAATAAGGCAACCGTACATTGCTGACTAGCTCCTGATTTATTTACCCCATGGAGACCTATCACACAAGCACGCTCAAAAACCCCTTCGACATTATGTCAACAGAGAGCTGTGGTTTAATTATCTAATGAAAAGAGCTGGGGTTTACTTCATGTCAACAATTCAAGTCTGGTAGGAGAAAAAAATAGTCTTTCTAATAAACCTCTTCATTTAAATGTTATTTTACCTTTAAGCTCAAATTCTATTCAGTTTTAAAATGTCAATTATTGTACCTTTAGTTAATAAACACTAAAAATATGTTACCTTAACAGACCCATTTTCTCCCAGCTTGTTTGTTTTTTTCTTTCCTCGCCTTCTTCCCATTCTGCTCATCCCGTTCCTTCAAGCAGCCATAATTGTCTCAGATAGCTTTTTTTTTTTTCTGGTTCATGTTGCTTTGGGCCATTAAAGGGCATAAAAAAAAAAAAAGAATTCAGTCATTACCTCTTCTTCTAACTCTGGTTAAAAAACATACTAACCATTTGGCCCCATTCACCAGCACATAACAGAGGACAAGCGCGAGCCGACAAATCAATATAATCGCTCCAGCGTTTCAGCACACCTAGAGCCCGTGGATTCCTCTCCAAGTGCGGTGAACAGATGCTGAGCACACAAACGCAAATATTCAAGAGCAGACATACCGTGAGCACTTGTTCCTCTTCGCTCCGCTCATCCATTTACACCAAAGACATCCGCAAAGCAGAAGCAGGGGGGGGGGGGGGGCGTGAACGAGTTCCTTCTCTATGGCGGCTGTGCGTGGTGTGTGTCTGTGAGGCGAGCGCGAACGGCGACAGTGTCACACAGGTCTGTTTTCTCTTCCTCCGCTTATCTCTTTATGCAAGGGGAGGGCAAGTGGCTTCAGAACACACAGTGCTCTGCTCTACCCCGTCAGCCCCGCTCCATGCACAGCAGCCAATCCCACCATGCCACCATGAATATTTCATTCACCTAGCCAACAGCTTCTAAACACGCGCACACACACATGCTTATCAGACAGAGGGCAAACATTCACATTTGGAAGGACACACAAGTCCTTAGCCGCTGAGGCATTCAGATCATGAATGAAGAGTTGCCCCCCCAACAAAGATAAATGGAAACCGGCAGACGGCAGAGGTCTGTGTTCCCTGCAGCCTGGAAAGAATTTGAAAAAAAAACAGGGAAGGTTGCTGTGAATTCATGAGACTCCATATGCTTTGGTTCCTGTGACTTTGACTTATCCAATTCCAATCACAGTGTCAAGGTTACACGAGTCTTTCAACAAGTTCTAATAATCTAAAGAACCACAAAAGATCTGCTTTCCTGAATGGAGCAGAATCGCCCACCTTAGGGGGTGTGGAAAGGTCAAAAGCAGTGTTTTATTAAGTTAATTTCAATATATATATATAAACAATTAAAATAAAGTTAACGTAATCGCAGAATCCGAACAGAGTAGATGCATCACTCTACTGCAGTTTCTGTTTGTGTTTAGGATCATTATCCTTTTGTTGATGACCAAGCCGTTTTATACATATGGTGTAAAGTATCCTAGTGTAATTTATGTCTTAATGAAACCAAAAAATAACAAAAAAAAACATGCTCTTGTATTCCTGTCAAAGAACAGATGCTTTATCTGGTTCCAAAGAAACCATATCTGCTCATTGTTTTTCACAGAGGTGACTCACTTGGAGAAGTTACTGTCCTTCAATGTCAAAGCTGTGGTCTCTGCTCTGTTCGGTGGGACCTCACGTGCCTTGAAACTTCCACTCCACAGGGGATTAGCAAATCTCTGTAGACACTTTCTACCCTTTTCAGGTTGAGACAAATCTAAGATTGTTTCTCAAAGATCTTGCATTTCTGACTGCGTGTTTAAAAAGAACATAATACCAGCTTTAAAAAGATGCTCACATGCTGATGATCGTATAATCAAGTGCTAATGATCTTTACTCCTGCAACTAACCCGCTTAAAAATTTACATTTTTACCCAGGTCTTCTACTAATTTACTATGTTTTTGCTACTATACTTTTGCGGACTCAATTTTCCAGAAGTCCCTCACCCTTACATTCAAAGCAAGGAATGGGACAAGAAAGGAAAGAAGTTTGGAAGGAAGTAAATTAGCTAAACAAAAAAAAAAAAAAAGAACGGAAGATGGCAGGACACAAGAACTAAGTGAGGATATAACAGACGGAGGAATGAAGGACACAAAATTGATACTGAAAGGGAAAAATAATGAAGGAAGCGTTAAAAAAAAAACTGACGCAGCTTGCCAGTAACGTTCCATTGTGTGACTACTGATGAATTTAATTGTGTAATTAAAAATAAGAAATGACATTATGATATCCTTTAGACATAACTGTTGGACTTTCCAGAGAAAAGCTGGTGCACTGTCTCCATGCACTATGGATCTAGATGAATATTATTAACTTACGCTAGTAGTAATTATGTAGAGCAAGTTCTTATGATATGACACAAACAAATTAATGAATTGGTAAGCAGGAAATAAAGCCTCTCTGTACTCTATCCAGTCAACCTTTTTAAGTGTTCGTAGTGTCACAGAGAAGAGAGTGATTAAACAAATTAAAACTACGGCAAGTAACTATAACCCACATTTTAATGATGCAGTAAAAGTGAAAAATGAAAGTGCGGCCGATGCATGCGAGTATATTTACAGTTCAGTCTAAGCTGCCGACGTCCACAGGAGGTAATACAGTGCTGCCTCTACACCTGGCCCCTGGTGGTCATTAAGTCCACCAGAAACGCCTCCAAAAACCCAAGTATTCTACATTAAAATACAAGGCCATCTGTCTGACAGCTGACGCTGGGCCGTAACTGGGTCAGTTCAACAGGAAGATGATCTTAACGATGGTAGAAAAATCGGGATGGCGGGAAAGAAGAAACAAAATCAAGAAGCTGCAAGGACCCAGCCAAAGTCCAGACATGGACTTTGATGGCGAAACCCATGGCCACACTCTAAATGTCGGTAACTCCCTTTATATATTATTTAAATTCGTTAGTTCAGTTTCATTAAAAAGGTTATGGGTTGGTTTAAATACATTTTTTGTATTTAGTTTGCTTATGTATTTCTTTTCAACCCATGGTTTCCGTTTATTTAATTCTGGTTTATTTTACCGGTATTTAACTTAAAAAGATCTTGGACAGAGCGAAGGACTCTTAACACTGATTGGACTGTACCACCAGTTTCTGCTGAAGATGGGGGGATTTGGAGTTTTTCAGTTTAAATAGCTTTCTCATTTCAGTGAACATTTGTATTTATAGTCTAAGACCTTAGGCTTCGTATTTTTTTGTATTAAGTTTATTTATATACTTAGCTGTAATGTAATTATTTGTAATTAATGATTGTGTTCTGTTTAGTTACCCCTAGAGTGTTTATTAATGGTCCGATCGGCCAGCATATAAACCCTTGTATGTAATTTATTTGGAAGGTCAGTTATGTTTGTTTGCCCAGCTAGTTTAACATTTTTGCCTGAGTTCAGTTGTGTTTCTTTGACCCCTTTTCCCTGCTCAGTGTTTTTGATATTTGATTTTTGGATAAAAATAAATACCTTATTTTTCTAATAATTTCCTATGTTTCCTCTTGACTCAACTCGGTCCCCCATGTGGACAGATGTGTGGAAACAATTATGTACAAACCTGAATAAACTGGAGTCTTTGTTGATAAAGATATTGAGTTAGGAAGCTGACTTTGGGTGTTACTAGTTGTTTTTGAATACATAAATAATTACACAATCTACGGTGTGATTCTTGGTTAGCTGACTATTTTAATGTCCTTATACATACAAACAAATCCTAGATCCTAAAAAACGTTTCAGCACATATTGATTTCTTTATTACAAAGAACCAAATTTGACATGTTTGCACAGTGATACGTGGCATCTGCTTTAGACCTCATGGAAACATACTGCTTATAAAAACTTACTGTTGCATTTGCAAGAGTAAAAACAAAGCTTAAAGAAAGAAAAACTAAAACTTTATAAGAATACTTCTTGAAACCTGGATTTAGATTTTATAAAATATCCTTTTTAGCATTTTTAAATGTATCAGATTTTTGTAAAACATTTAAAACAATGCTAAAGAAAATATTTTAGGTAAAGTGATGGAAACATTTAAAGCAGTGTCCTGCTTCTTGTCTTAGCAGGAGGAAACAGTTAAGATTCAAACTAATAAAAATGAGCGCATAATTATAAAGTGGAAACAAAAGGACACGTTGTTTACCCATTGATTAACTTCTAAGAATTGCCTTCAGATATTACCTAATTGATAAACACACGCCATGTAATTTAGTCTGAATATAAAGAAAGCTGCCCTGTGAGGTTTGCTAGAGAACAGTAGTGAACAAAAACATACATTAAAGACCAAGAAACACATTAGATAGAGTTCAAATTCATTATAAGAACATTTAAAGTGTTGGGACAACTGCTAACCTATGAAGCCACGAGCATATAACAAACATGCAGGCGTTGCAAGGAAAACAAAGAAGAATCCAAGAGGCCTGTATTAGTGGAGTTACAGAGATCCACAGCTCAGCTTGTAAACAGGACAAGAATTAGTTGGGTAGGACAATAAAAAAAGGCTGTTGTTGGGGGGGGGGGAAGCAATAAGAAGTGTTGATTGTCAGTTAATATAATCCACACAAAAATAAGCAAATATGTGGAATAAGGCACTCTGATCACATCGCAATGTATCTTTCTAGAATGTATGCACAAAAGTGCAAATACCATCTCCTTCATGGAGCATGGTGGTAGCGGCATCATGCTGTGGGGATGCTTTGGGTTTAGAAAAGAAGATTGTATGGGTGACTTATTCATCTGTTGAGGTGAAAAGAAATAGAACCTTGTTAGTCTCTCCACATTTAGCTTATTTAAACATCTTATTAGACCATCTGGAGTAATTCTATATCGTGTTTATATTGCTCACATAGCACTAAATCAGTCTGGGCAAGAACGAACAACCATCCACAAGAGTTTATTACTTATAAATTACATTTCTCTGACCATGAGCAGCAAAAAAAAAAAAAAAAAAAAAAAGACTCATCTGTTGATTAATTTTTTATTTTTTAAACGCCATAAAAAAGTTATCGTAGGAATTCTGTATCTCTCCGTGTCCATGCAAAAGGGAGGCTGCAGCTGTGCGACCGTGCAACTCTCGCCTCAGCTGTGGAGCTTCATGACGTAAAGTAACGTAGCGTGAGAGCGGAAAACGCTTAAAGCGGTTAACAGCTTATCAGGCAATTTACTGACGAACCCTAAGAGGCGTCGCGTCGCAGGCGTATGCCGGACTGCGGCTGTCTGTCTCTTTCTAACAGTGTTCAGACTTATGAGGGGAAATAAACGAAAAATAAACGAATCTAAAAACGGTATCAACGTATAACGAACTTATTTAGTTTAGCAACATCTCTCTGGGAACGACAAAGTAAAGCACAACATCGGAAAAGGAGGCATGTTTTCTCGCTTTGTGCAAAATGAGTTATTAAAAGATTCACCTTTGCTCTTTGTAAGGTGAGTAAAAAGGGAGGAAAGCCGGTAACAATGGAAGTCTCCGAGCATCCCTGTCGTTGCTTGGCAAACACAGACAAAGAGTTGGACACGTCGGGTTGTAGGCTTACGTTCAAACGTCACGTTCTGGGTACTCACCCTACCAAGAAGGGGATTCGTCTGCTCTCTGGACTCGTCCATGGCTTTTTGAGCTCCACTTCTGTCCTAAGTCACCGGTTGAGGAGAAGTAAAAAGGCCGGCTGACACTTGGTTGAGTTTCACTCTCCTAATAATAGAACCACGCCCCTAAAGGGTTTGACAGTGAGACAGCCAGTCAGCATTAAGGAACTCAGTTCCCTCGGCCAATCAGCGTCAAGGAACGTACACTAAGGCGGGATGTGTTCCTCTAGACACAAGCGGTAATTTTGTTATTTTTTTGTTTCATAAAATCTTTGCTTCAAGTTATGTAAAGAACAAACAAAAAGAAATAATAATAATACAGAAGAAATGATTAACTTTCAAGTATATCTTTGTAAATTAAAAAAAGATATTTAAAAAATGAAACTCACATACTACTTTATATATTCCTTAAACACAGTGACATTTTTTAGTTTCCACCTCCTGTTACTTCTGATTATGCTAAAGTTATTTTAAAATAAACCTGATTACATCGGAGCAATGAGTTTTTTATTCCACATATGTTGTGTGATAACACAGGTACGACTGCTGACTTAGTTATTCCCTGACATCATCCGCAAGTATGATACATCCCAACATGTCAGTTCATGTTAAAGAAGCTCACTGTAGGGTACTGTATCCAAGCATATTGATAGAAAGTCCAGCGAAAGGAAAACCTGCAGCAGAATGCAGTGAACAAGCAGAAAGGCCATAACCATAGAGTGTTGTAAAAGGACTGCATGGTCACATGATTTATTAGAGTTTGTTGGTGTATGTGTGAGCTGGACATGGCTGTCACTCAGCATGCATCATACCTGACTGCAATTATCTTTTAGTCATTCTTGTTCTTAAAGGAAGTTGCTGGACCAACATGCAGAGATAGTAGACAAAAGCTTGCGTTGTCTCATTTACTTTACAAAAATCTCTCATAATAAGCTTGCATTTAACGATGGTGGAAGGGAAACATTCTCCTTTACCAGGAAACAACATCTAGATGAAACCTGGCTCAGTACGAGCAGGCATCGGCCACAATCGACTGAGGGTTTGAAAAGATAGTAGAAGCAAATAGAGCCAGAGGAAACTAAGGTAGATATGTTCTTTGTTAGTTAAATTAAATTAGAGTAAAACATTAATAGCAACAAATGTAGAACATGACATTGCAGAAAGTACTACCAGCACATTTCCCCTTTCAGCAAGGTTGCAGGACGCCAGAAGAGGTGTAGCTTCTACAGTATGGAGAGAAACATACTAGAATTTGCCCTGGGTGAGAACATGGATCAGCCGCTGCATATAATTTCATGTTTCCAAATTGGGCCTAAACCATTTTATCTTTTGATTCGTCTCCCCATGGGGGATATGTAAACATGTGCAGGAGGACATCAAGAGTCACCACATTCATTCAACAATAATTTGAAAAACTATAGTTATAAAGTAAAGGGGGATAAATTGCTTTTACAAAAAATGTTGATTACAGGTGAAAAACCTCCATACCTAAATACAGATTTTGCATATGCTACCGGCTGTCACCAAGGAGAGTGGCGAAGAGAAAAGTGTCCATAAAAAAGATGAAGTTGAATTGATTTATTTGTTGAATAACAAGCAATGACATATAGGCCTCAGATTGGTGGGGTTTTTTTAGTTATTTTTTTTGTATATGTTGCATATGTATTGCAGGTTAATCGAGGCAACCATACTAAACGGATCGTGCCTGCTACTGCCCATTTTCCTGAGGTAATGCTGTTTGCGCCTAGTTTGTAGATCACCTCTGGATGTGCTATGACGTTTGCACCTGCTTGTATACTTGCAAACCTTTTAAAGATTAGGCCCCTTGTGTTAAATCAATCATGAAACCAGAGACTTCATTTAGAGGCATCTCTCTTTGGCTAAGGGGGGAAAGCACTAAGTGGCCCAAAGTTATCTTTTAAAATGAAAGTAAATGTATTTCATTTGAAAACCAAGGTCCTAGAGAGTGAGTGAATCCAAGTAGCTTGAGGTTTGCTGTGAATTTATTAGTTCTATGAGGAGTCTTGTCATTTGTTCGTGTTGATTTACTGTGTTTTATTAATGCTAAAAAGACGTTGTAAACTGAACAATCTTCTGGTAAGGTAGGATTCTAACCAGGAGTGTGTACCTCCCTCAATGCCCATCCATACCTGCCAGCTTGTGAAGTAGGATCATGTGGTTTACGATATCAAATGTTGCTGATGGGTCCAGTAGGATGAGAACTGAGGATTGTCATTGTCACTTTGGCTTCTTTTAAGGGTTCTGTTACTGACAGGAATGCCGTTTCCGTGGAGTGACTGCTCTTGAAGCCGGATTGATTAGAGTCAAGGAGGTTATGTTGGGAGAGGCTTTGAGAATGCTATTTCAATGATTTTAGACAGAAATGCTAGGAGGAAGGCATGTCAGTAGTTTTCCACTTGAGTGGGGGCAAGGAAGTTTTTTTGTTTTTGTTTTGAGTGGTGGACTCACCTGGGCTAGTTTGAAGGCCATGTGGAATGTTCCAGTAGATAGTGATTTTAAAGCATGCCATATCTTGCTGACAAGCTGTATGGAAATAATTTCATTTTTTATTAGGACTTAGCACTCGATCACACTGCCAAAAATACCTGCTTTAAGCCCAGTCTACTAGGCTGAACCATTTTAGGGAATCAGAATATTGTCAAGAGAAGCGAAAGGCAAACCAGGGCCAACAATTCATCAGTTAAATCAACATGGGCATCTGTACTGTAGCATTTCAGCTTAGCTAGAGGTTGAATACATCCATGACATGCTGCTCTAATGCCTTTATTTATAGTAAAGAAGCCCTGGACAAGTGTGGAGTGCATTTCATAATTCAGTTGACATTTCTATTCTAGTAAAAGTCCGTTTTTAACTTTCGAGTAGATTCGAAAATAAGTATTTTGATTTGCATTAACTAAAACACGTAAAGTCAAAATGAACAAAAACAAGATCTATATTTACTTAAACTTACTACTCTGTGTTCAATAAATCAATAGTAGTTGTAACTTTCAGTTATAAAAACAAAGACAGAAGATAATAATATATTATTAATAAATTCAGCTTTATATGATTATGAGTATTTAGTCCACTCCAATGCCTTTTGGTTTAAAATCAGTTCATTATCAGTTTTACTTTAGGGGATGCCACTTGAAAACAGCCGCACAATGTAAGCAGGTTATAGTTCTCAACGCTTTTGTCCCCAGTTTGATTCCAGGCCTCAGACCACTTGCTGCACACCATCCGCCTGATATCCATGGAGGCATGCAAATTTATATAACATTATATATATGTTCATTTTTAAAACAACAATTACTACTTTTAATTATACAATGACAATATAATAGAATAGCTGAACTTTAATTTTTTTATTAATCTCTGAATTTATTTAAATCCTAAAACAGAATAGAAAATAAAAAGTCATTAAATAAACATTTGGCAGACTCTAATGATGTTATTACAGCAGCCACACCTGCCAGCTACATTTGTCTTGATACAGGTGAAAAATTCAAGACGGATCACAATCTGCACCAAAAGACCTTGAATGACCACCCAAATGAGTTCATGTTCTCGAACAGTGTGAAAAAATCTACTGATCCCGTTATCAAAAATCCATTCATCTATCTGCCTAATTGCTTATTTTCTTATAATGTCCGCATTTTGCAGGCTCTTATATTTAAAGCCTAAACACTGTGTAGGTATATCGGATAACTTAAATTTAAAGTTTTTGTTTACATACTTGATTGCTAAAAATAAAAAAAATAAAATAAAAGTTCTGAAAAGTTCTGAAAGTCTAACTGGATTTTAGTGTTCTCGTTCTTCAACACTATTGCAATCTTTTTTAAACTTTCACCCAACTGGTGTAAGTTGTACTAAAAAGGAATCTGCATCAGACACTTCCTTTATCTGCCGTGTGTTTGCAGACAAGACAGGCACTTTGGCACAGTGATAGTAGCAGCAGCTGCTATACTTAGAGCAGAAGCTCAGCAGTTGAAATCCTAGTCGGGGCCAAAACTGTATTACATTGTACTTTGCTAAAATAGGAGGCTTACTGTCCACTAGTCTTTCTAGCTCAGACGTCTCCTGGATTAGGGACGTCTTTGTTAAATTATGGGGGCAACCAAGACGTTAGACTGAGTGAAACCGAAGCCTTGTTTTATTTAGTTATGTCTTTATCTTTATGCACAAAAAACATAATTTGTGAAAACATGCTGCTCAAACGGTCAAATGAAAACAGATATAATTTCAGACACACATCCTAAATAAGCATACCACCTACATTTTTGTGCAGACATTGGAGATGGTTAAGATGGCATCAAGTTGTTTCACTCAAACCAAATAATTTTCTGAATTACAGTCCTCAATTTTGTTGAACAGTTATTATTAATTAAAATTAGAAGTAAAAATATACAGACTTTTTAAAATAAATGCAGTTGCTGCCCTTTTACCTCACACCCAGGTAGGAGAGTAGTAAACCTGCTTTCACCAAAGGTCACGTGATTACTTTAAGCTTTTAAACCAATTGTACCTTTTACGCTTCTGTATTTCTGAATAAATCCTCTTTACTCAGCAAAGTCTTAGGACATAGCTCAGTCTCTGGCACACATTTATAGAGCTCCAAGAATTGTACTACTTACCATAGCTACTTTCGGTCTAAATATGAGGAAAAATAAGCAATTATTGCGTCGGTTCAACAACATAACACCAGATTTGCGCGGATAGCAGCAAATTAGCAAATAAAATACATCAGGTGGTGAATAATGCGCACTTTCAGTGTTATTTAGCACCAGACACCAGAAGCTTAACAAATTACTGGATGCTATCACAAGTTATAGGACATACAAGGAATTTTTTTTGCCCTAGTTGGTGTATTAAAAATGTATAAAATATTGATATGAAAAAAATATGAGGACTTAGTAATATCAAAATATATCTAATAATTTATGTGCACAAGTGTTGGAGTAAATAAATAAAAAGCAAGAAAGATACAGCAGTACATCAATGTCCATTTATTGCACATTGAGTTCAGGAGGTGTCAGTGGTCTTATTCGAATTTGAAAAATTTGTGATTTATAATGATGTTTGAAAATAATAATCTCCATGCTTAAATGTCCTCTTATTACTTGTACATCAATGTGTAGTAAAGTGACAATTTTATATTCTATTGACATATTTTACTGTTTTTTGTTTCAGTTACATAAGGCGGAAAGCATCACAACTGCTTACACAAAAAATTAATCTTAATAGCTAGATTTGTATTGTTTTTTGTTATGTAGTTCAAATCAATAACAATCTTAATCCCACCATAGTCTTAAACCCTTTTATTCCTGCATAGTCACAGTTCTGCGCCATGTTGCAGTCATTGTGCAAGTTGCGGGATATCACTGAGCAACAACATACTGGACAAAAATAATTACTTAGAGAAAGCTATAAACATAAGTTTTTTTGGGTTTTTTTGACTGTGTGAGGATGATCAAGTAACCGGTGAGCCACCGGGGCAAACGTGCACCACTGTGGAGTCAAACAGCGAACAATATTATGGATCAGCAGTTGTAACGATTTTATGAAGCATCAAGTTTTAACATAATTGCATTCTTTTTAGGTTGATGTTGATAATTAAGTTCCCACATTGTTTATTTTCCATGATCCATGTAGTCTGCTGGAGTCAATACAGAGGTATACTTAAATTTTTTCTTTACCTGCTTAACCCTTGTAGGTCACAGTGAGGCTGGTGCCAATGTCCAGCATTGGATGAGTTTAAGGCTGGATACAAACTTGTAAGGTTTTCAGTCTATTGCAAGAAAGCACACAAAGATACACAGGTCAACAAAAACAATGCACTGGCACTTATTTGCAAATAAAAATATATTGGGCTATCTCAACAAAAATGTATGTGATTGTATGGAAAACATACAAAAAAAATTGCACAGATGCAGAAAAATCCACCTACTTTGAAAAGCATTGAAAAGGGGAATCTTTTTACAGCAAGGCAACTTATTTGCCTTGCAGCATACAGATCAACATATGATAAACAGAAAATTCACTCTCACACAACAAATTTCAGTCATGTAAGAAACTGAAAAAAAAAAATGTGTTGAATACTGCAGATAATATTACAGTTAGGAAAACAGGAAAGCTCCCAGTAATTCAATGTAATAGCTAGTTCCCACCAGCAGATGGCAATGCCGCACCAAGAAAGCGGCCCTGTTTGCCATTCAGTCAAAATAATTAAGATGTATAATTTAAAGTTTAGACATTTGTTTGTTTAGCCTATTTTTCCCCCTGAAGATTTAATATATCTTTATTTCAACAATAAAAAAAGCAAAGAAAAAAACATACCAGGAAAAAAAGTACAAAAAATATTAATATATGCAGTTGAAGAATAATCCTAAAATGTGTTTCTTGTTTAAATCCCTTAATTATTCTATTCTATTGGTCAAAAAAAAACAACACTTCAGTGACTGAAGATTATTACATAATCATTAGGCAATCATGTGATAAACTTTAGCGACTGAACACAATT
This sequence comes from Orestias chungarensis, assembly GCA_032876305.1. Taxonomy (NCBI): domain Eukaryota; kingdom Metazoa; phylum Chordata; class Actinopteri; order Cyprinodontiformes; family Cyprinodontidae; genus Orestias; species Orestias chungarensis. Next base: position 527,872 of record JAVLVB010000350.1, on the reverse strand, counting down.
TAGTTGTGATAGAACAGAGACAGGTGCAAACAGCCCAGAAGAGCGTTTGCCTTCAGAACTGCTTGTCAGTGTCTTCCTTTAAATAGAGCCAGTTCCTCACCCGCCCGTCAACTTCCACCATAATCACGCAGCAGCTCAGAAATAGCACTGCAAGGTGGGAGATCAAACTATCACCTCTTAATTGTACCCCGAGTCTTAAAGATGCTGAGAGCCTATTAGCGCACAAAGAAAGTGTGGTGTTTACTGTTCCCTAAAACATGCATCAGAATAATGCATCTGGGAGATGAGTCAGAAGTTGAGCAAGTGGAAGAAGCACCACACTGGCATCCACCTGTGGTGGGTCTCATGTATAGAGATGCAGACTGTGAGGTGTGGTAGCTGATGAAAAAGAAAGTTTTCCTTTCCCTTATACAGGAAAAAAAGGATTAGAGTTAACTTGTGTTGTATCCTTTATATTACATGCAAAATTTTCAGGGCATATGATTCCTATGCTTTGATCATTCTGTTCTTCTCCTCCATTGCACACTAATTGATTAAATGATTATACACTGTTTAAAAAGCAAAAAAAAAAATTGTGTGTACATGTCTACAAACTCCCTGAGTCAATACTTCATGCATGCAGGGTATGTCTCTACCGGCTTTTTTTTTGCTTGAAATTTTAACACATTTTTGTTTGCAAAATAGTCAGAATAAAACTCAATCATAGTCAGATTAGATGGACTGGTTCCATGAAAATTTGACTTTTCCATCTTTTAGATATCCCCTGGTTTGTTCAGGCGATATCTATAGTTAGCTCCCAGCCAAAGGTAATATTTTGCATGTATAAAAAATGCTTTCATTACTTAAACTTTGGAAAACATTTCATTCAATTGAGCCTTTTTATTTCTTTTTTACATTTAGGTGATGTCTAAATGCATATCATTTCATTTGATTTTATTTAGTGGCATCAGATCAAAATGAACTGAATCTAATTATCATACATTGCTTTGTGTGAATACTTTTCTTTGCACAGTTGGAGCAACAAAGAAAAAAAAAAAAAAATAATTATTTTTGTGTTATGTTTTACCCCAAAGGTTGAGAAAAAAATCCCAAATGGATTAGTGGATTTTTATTTAGCAATGAAGACATCAGATGGCGCCATGAGAGAAATGTTACATTTCCAAATCTGTCAAAGAGCTCCATCAAAGTGTCGATGCATTGATTGTGACTACAGTTTATTTCCGCCTTGCTGCTCCTGCAAGCCAAAATGCTGCCTCCACAACACTGGTCTATTGGGAGCCTTCGGTTCCATTTGATTCCTCCTGGACACTTGAAAGATGGGGGTCTGAGGCCAGTGACAAGCCCGGTGCAACTAAATCAGCGCTAGAATGGGAAGGCAGTGAGTGGGGGCTAAGTCGGGCAGATTCAAAACTGTCCGTAATCAGAAGGAGGTGAAAAGAGGGGAAAAAAAGCAAGGGGGGGGGGGTGGTCTTGCCTGTTGAGGGGCATTCCACTGCCCTCCAGAGGGAAGACAGGGGTTTGAAATCAATGTGCTGTTAAGTGCAGCTTTGCCGCGGGATACTCTCCAGCATTATCCATGCACCAGTGCATCAAGGCCCTGCCTGGCTGCTGCAGCGCCGTCCGAGCACCTCAAGTTTCTTTCACCTCCGCTCTCTATGCCAACACTCAACACCCTTCTCCAAACAGTTGTGCCCCTGCTAAAATTGCGAGACTGATCTCACAACAGGGTCTCACGCCAACAGGCCTGTGAGCATCATACCAGTAGTGTAGTTCATTCACCCCCATCCAGTGCTGATGAACCAGCTCCAAAGGAGGCAGTGAGAAGAAAAAGTATCTCTGTTAAACACACAAACACCTGGGGAGAGTTAAATAAGTTTCTCAGCCAGCTTCTTCAGAGCACAAAATTAAAAGAATTGTGTTTTACTTCTAATTTCAAAAGCAGAAGTAAACAGGATTTCAAGAGATAAGAAGAAGGGAAAAGATAGCCCTCTGTGTTGAAAGAAAGCACATGAAACTATACCAGGGCAATAAATCCAGGTCTGAAAAAAATTAACCAAACAAACTTTTATCAATTCAGCTGTTGACGCGCTACGAAGTCTTACTGATAGGTTAGAATTACGATTGCTTAGAGAGTAGGGAACTATTATAAATATTATAAAAGGGGGAGAAGAAACAAGAATAGTCAAAATATTCTGAGATCCCATAGAATCAAATAGAAGACACAACACAAGGATTTTCTGCATTTTAACCACGATAATTCCCAATTTGATAATGGTCTTCACCAGTCTGCACTAGTTGGGGACAGTCAGCATGCCTAGATGACAAAAAAGAAATAAAAAATCTGGCTGTGCATGAGGGGGCAGTCCAATCAAATGATTGAGATTTTGTTTTAGTCTCTGGCCGTCATCGAGCAGTGTGATCAGATTAATAGCCTATAAAATGTGTTTACCATTTTAACTTTTGTCCTTAAAAAAAATTTGTTTGTTGGGTTTGATTAGTTTAAGATGCTATGGAGTGTGTATTCCCTCTTTAGCTACCGTTGGTAACCATTGTGATCTTGAGTATACAAGTCGTAATCCTGAAACTAGTTAATTGGTGTTTGATCAAGATCTTTAAATAATGCGAATGGTTTAAGTCTGAATTTAGTCTTGCAAGAACTGTCCAAGATACATAATGATCATTATTATCTGACCATGTAGGAGTACTTTGACAGTACAGGAAATTGGGTACATAACTCTTTCTTTACATTATGCATTAAACAATACATAATAGGAATATTAATTGTGCTAAGCTATTCTTTACGCTAATGTAGCTGCTGTCTGACCGTAATGACTGACTAATATATATCAGCTTAATGTAATATTGTTTTCTGTGTTTATGTCTCAGTTGAAAAAATAAATAAAATAATTGCCTTTCGCCTGTGTCACTTTCCGGTGCCTTAGTCTCATTTGGTTTATCGCTCCCCAGCTGTTGATCAGTGATACCATCCTAACTAATTGTCTGGGCTCATTGTAACAGGTAAGGTCATCGCCTTGGAATGCCAGCTGCTCACACATTTGAACACATTCAAATTTGTACTGAAAATAAATGAAAATCAAAAACACTGGCGCCACATTCACTCCAACTGATATATATATATAAAAAATAAAATAATTGTTTGAAACAAAAAAAAATCGTTGAAAGATTTTAGCAACATTAAAGTTTCCCCATGTGCTAAGTCATGTTTGATAGCTTAGCCTGCTTCCAAATAGATCACAAGGCATAAATACCAACCCTCTTTAAAATAAAAAGTGATTAACAAGATCACACGTGAATGCATCACAAACAACCGAGCTGCCGCATGAGACTCAAAAAGTCCCCGAGGAACAATTCTGGACAATTCTAACAAGCTCGATAATCATTTAGGAGAGGTGACATTTATCAACACATCAAAAGGGAAAATGCAGTGTGAAGACGAAACATAATTGCGACTGTCTCAATCATGCCTGACATTCTTCTTTTTTTTTTCTTTTTTTTTTGGGGAGAAAAAAAGAGGGTAAAGAACAAGAAAATCCTGACCCAGACACACGTCTCCCTGTGGCTGCATTTAGCCAGTGAGAGCCGTAATAGAGTGTGACTGAAGGTGAGGAAACAGCCTCAGGGCCTCATCCCTGTTTAGATGTCAGTCCTCCTTGGGTACAATATCTTCATAGCCAACCCAGCACCTCCTTACATGAATTCTCAACAAGGAAACCACAAAGCGGCCTCAGGGAAGGTCAAACACACATGACAATATCCATGAACATACCCATGAAACATGAACTTTTAAAGATGCGCAGCTGTTTTTTTTTTTTTTATTACAGTTACAAACCCCTTTGCTTGGTCTTCCTGGACCTTGCGTTGCTAAGACTGCCCTCAAATGGATGATCTGTGGACCCTGTTTGCGACAAAACTTCGATTGCAAAGATTGTAGGCAGAAATGTCAACAATAGAGCTCTGACAGCAATTCTTTAGAAGGTATCCCAATGCGCATATCTCCTGTAAGGTAACATGGACTGAATTTCTGAAAGCATGCTGTAGAGGTGTCTATTGATTACTGTACTCTGTACTGCATGAGTGGATAAAAGATACACGACTATTGACTTGTCCCTTGGTTTTTGGAAAGAGAAGGTGCTCTAAACAGCCACCTGTTAGGATTTTCGATGTGATTGGATGGTCTTTTTTGTGCTCATACTTGCCTTTTTATCATGTTACAACCACAAGTTTTTTTGAGGCTTTGTTTACGGTAAAGTCATTTAAAAGACGAACACAAATAACACAGGTTTAAGAAGCGGAAAGGAAAAAGTGTGGTATGCATCTACCTTTACTCTAAATAAAATTATGCAAAAGTTTGAAATAAAATTGTAACCACACACCGCCTGTATACTCACTTAAACAAAGTATAAATTTAGTTTAACGCCTCACAAGTGTAGTGGTGAACCATACGGTTACTAGCAAGAGGATGAACTATTCTTGCAACAACACTGAGAAGGGCAGGGATGTTGTACAACTTGAAGGAAATACGGCAAATTTAGAAAATGTTATCCCAAGATTGAAACACCGCTCAGTTCCTTATTAAAACATGGAATGAGTAATGTACAACTCGAAACTAGGATAAGTAGCTAAACTGACATACCAGGAAAAATAACTACCTGCCAGAGAAGCGGGCCCCTAGCGTACCTTCAACCAGCGGCAGTGACCCATTCCTCATGTGAGATAATCTGTAAAAAGCATGACAATCAGTTGTTTATACCACAAATCTTGGTCTGGAAGAGTGGCAAGATGGAAAGAAAATCATAAAGACGTTATGAGCCATAGGGGCATAGCAAGCACATTAAAGTACAAAACATTAAAAATATATATATACATGTTACCACTGTTGGACTTAGTAGTGGCAGGGTCATGCTTTGAAAACGCTCTCATTCAAAAGAGGTTTTGAGCTAAACACGTGCTAACACTGACGGGCAGCTTTCCTTTAAACATGGCAACAACTTGAAACAGACAGCGACGGGTACAGTGGAATGATTTAGATCAAAGTGTACTCAAGTATTAAAACGGCCCAGTCAAAGTTTGTACCAAAATCCGTTTGTTATTCAATGCTCATAGCAACAAAAAAAATGTACTCAGCGATGCTCTACATCCAACCTGAGCTGTTTGTTTTTCAGAGAAACCACTTTAGTCTCTCAATTTGCGAAGACTGTAGAAACCTACCTCAAAAAAACCAAACAAAACTTACCAATGAACATTTACAAAAACTGGTTCTAAACAGAATACATATTGTCAAAGTAATAATGCACGTATGTTCACAAAACAAAATAGATATTTGCATTTAAAAATTAAGAAATCATGTACTACTGCGTAACACATAATCACATAAAAGCCAAAAAAAAAAAATAGAAAATTTGCAAATATTTTGCAAGACATTGCACATTTAGCAACATTGTTTAATAAGGCAGACCGCGCATGATAGCAGAGCACTGGAGTTAGCCGAGTTTGTAGGCTGGTGAGGAAGTAGTGCATTGTGCAATGCTATTAGTGTGCTCAAATCTTAAGATTCTTATCGACAACAAAAATGAAATCATCAATAAAGGGCAAGTTTCAGCAGTAAGAGGACCCTTAAGTTGATGCAAAGCAAAACTTATTTGATAAGCGAGGGTTCAGTAAGTTGTTTCAGAGATTCTAACTGCGAGACCATATGACTGCTATTTCCAGAAACGCTTCTTTCCTCAATTGTCACACATCTCTGGAGCTATCCTTTCCGGGCGTGTGGCTGCCATGCTTGTCCAGTTATAATCTTGACAGCTGTTCTCTGTATCGCAACAACTTATCAACAGGGGTCAGGACATATTAAAAAAAAAAAACACTGCCAGGTGCTCTAAAGCACAATTTGCTGACAAGTACAAGTGAAAACATTTTTATTCTTGAGGCCCAAACCTCCCACCTCAACCCAAGAGTCTTTTTTTCTTACAGCTTTCCTGAGAGGCCGGGGCAATCAAGCACTCTACCTTGTTAGGAGGTGTTAATTGGAGTTAGTCAGACTCCTCACTTCTTCAAGGAGTCTGACAACAGAATTAATTAGAATTTTAGTATGTAAATCAATTCATATTGGGGTTCTCATAGGGGAGGATGTGAAGTATTTTTTGCTGGGGGGGAAAAAGCAGGTGCCTCAAACATGAGCCAAGTGCCTATTATGACTTCCCTCTTTATAGATCTTATCTCCACAAATGCATTTTTGGAGAGGCCGAAGACATACGGTATAAATAGAGGTGTTGAGCTGAGGGTTACATGTAGATAGGTTACTGCTGGATCCATCTCTTTTTTTGTGCCTGTTTTTCACATCTTTATGTGTACACGCATGCATGTTGCATTGCTTAGGTTAATGATAAAATGTGTGAAAACGCCATGGCACCAAAAATACAGGACTTTGTGCTTTTCTACGCCTTTAGCCGGGCTTCTGTTGTCAGTCCTGTCAAGTTAGGCTCGTAATTCTAGTAAATTGACGTTTAAATCCCTTTTTGCTCACTTGAATTGCAAGCTGGAGGTCTTACTGTAGCATTTACTTGCGAAACAAAAGTAATTCCCCTTTTTTTAACATATATATATATATATATATATATATATATATATATACATAGTAAGAGTTATGCGTTCTGTTTACAGACTCAGAGAAAGCAGAAATGAATATTTGCTGTGTGCTTTATTTAAGCCTTAATTTTTCAAACTTACTTGTATAATTAACCGTTAATGTGTTTTTTTTATTCTCTGTATTTATCTTTGACATGCATGATTAATTTCTTGCAAAGCTAACATAATAAGGGGATATTCCACTCTTTTGCAGCTTCTATTGAATCCTTTTGTCAAAATATTACACTACAGATTACTTACTATAACAATAAATATAAATTTTGATACACATATCCTGGAGTAATGCATCCTTAAACTTTTCATTTTTTTAAATTTTACTTGAGTGTATCAAAAATGTATGTTGCTGAATACATTTTATTTAAAATGGCAAAATATATGCTGTATTTTCTATAATTGCATACAAATAATTACTTTATGTAAAATGATTATGTATTAATTTGACAGTTAAAACATTGAGAAAAACAATGCTTAAATTGTAATTTTTCTTCTGTATATGGATGAATGTAAACGTGTCTAACGCCTAAACTATGGGCCTGTTTTTGGTTTTGTCAGGGTTAGGGTTAGATGGAGTCAGCTATCCATATTGGGCCGACATTTGCCAAACTTTACTCAGAACATCAAATGTAATTTATTTGATCCAATTAAGCTAGCCTTCTGATCTGGTTAATATTATTTAACTAAATATATTGTGGGAGATATGACACTTTATGTATAAAGACGTTACATGCTTTTTCAGTGTGCCATGCATTTTCTATAAAGCACACAAAGTATTTCTACTCAATCACAATCCTGGGAAATGTGATGTTGCATATAGAATACGCGCAACGTATCAAAAACGTTATCATATACGCAAGAAAAACAGGCATTTGTTAAAACGTTTTAAGCATCTCATAGGTCAAAATCCTCTTGGTCCGTTTGTTAGGCAGAAACCGAAACATTTCAAACCCTTTCTTTCTTGCGCAGCTGTCGTGTTTCAAGTGTATACTGTAAATACATTTTTATTTGAAGGGCGGTGTTGCAGCGTGCAGAAATTGGCTCGTACAGTGCCATACTTCCTTATAAAAACATACCGAGAATGACGTGTTGGACAATGCTTTACGAAAAGCCATTTTATTATTCCATTTAATAACACTCCCATGAAGACAATTTATACAAGATACATCACATTCTAAAGTGCACAAATACTGTACAATGGAAAATTACTTAAATACGGAGGGGCGGCGGGGTAAAAATCACATTTGTTTAAAAAAAATAAATAAATAAAAGGAAAAAAATATTGTAAAAAATAATTTAATTAGATTGAACATGCTAATTTTTCCAAAACAACAATCACTATGCATGTTTCTGCTCATGTGACAGGGGTTGGCTTGGGAAAATAACGTTGTGCAGCTTGCTTGGGGAAACACTAAGCTTTGGCACCTTTAGAGAAAAGAGAAAAAAAAAAGACATTAACAAGGACTGGAGATCACTCAATGATTAAACCAAATAATTATATTTAGCTTAAAATAAATAAGTCCTAGGGGCATGTGTAGAATGCATAATAACCCATGCCTTTTGGGTTGTCCTTGCTGTACTCCTCTGCAGTCAAATCCTCACACTTAATGGAGGGAGAGTTCTCGGTACTTGAGCCCCCTGGGGACATCCTGCGCCTTTTGCACACCATGGAGTACACGCCAGAATCGCTAGAGTCCACTGATTTCAACGAGTGGGAGGTCTCGATCCAGGTTGAGGTGGGCTGAGCATTCTCCTCAGGCAGCTTTTCTTTAGCAGTCCCCAGCTGGTCCTCTGCAAAAGCTGGGGGGCTCGGGCGAGGAGACCAAGGCAGGCCAGTCGTCATTTTGCGCTGGTAGGAGCTCCGAGTTCCCCAGCCTGCAGCCATGGAGGCAAAAGCCGAGTCTGGGTAGTAGCTGAGGGCGTGGGAGGTCTGCAGGGACAGAGGTTTGATGCCATACGACAGCAGGCTGCTGGTTGAATAGTCATTCTCATAGGAGAGATCCAGCTTGTTGGGGCCCGGCTGCTGAACCGGGGGGACAAACCAGCGCTGGGCGGACGCAGCCGAACTGGGATCCTCGCCCTGCGTGGAGAGGAGGCTGTTGGTCTGGGGGACGGCTCGTTCCCCGGTGTAGAAGCGGTTCTGAGGCAGGTTGTTGACAAACTGGTCCTGAAAGAAAGGCTGCATGGCGTAGCGGGCGCCGGGGACGATCTGAGTGGAGCGAGGGGAGTCTGTCGGCGACGGAGTCAACCTGTCACTCTCTGGAGCCGTGTACATCCTGTCAAAATGGAAATAAAAAATTAACAACAATTCTGCAAGACTATGTCATGCATCTGTGACAGAAAGGTCCGTGTAGTCTAGACACTTACGAGTCATAATTGTCCCTGAAGCCCTTTGCAAATGGGTTGTGATCTATCTTCAGCTGTGTGATCTGAAACAAACAAATCACAGGATTGATATTGTGCCTTTTAAATTGGCTAAGATAGAAGCAAACAAAGCGCTGCATCTAGAATTAAACAGATCTATTCAAAAGCTTACGTCTGTGTTCTGGTAAGCTGTGACGGCTATAAACTGGTTCTCTGGGAAGGTGAAGGTTTGAGTTCTAGCGTCGTTGTTCATGTCCTCCACTCCATCCTCTGTCACCTCCACGATGTGCAATCGTGGCTGGTATTTATGGAGTGACTGCAAGACTATCATCTGAAAATGGGAAATGATATGATTCACAGTTTGCTTTCCAAAAACCTGATCAGCTGCAAGCTTGGGGTAAAAAAATAAAATAAAATAAAAACAAAAAACCATCCCACTAAAATAAATAAATAAAAAAGGATCACACAAATAAAAGGATGTCAGTTTGACTTTTAATTATAAGGAAAAGTATGCTGGAAATGAATTTCTAACCTGTGTGTTGTTGTTGTTGGCTCCTTTATTGTTGGTTAGTTTTAACTTTCCGAATGAAATTTCTTGCCTCATCCAGTGAGCACCGGTGTTGGGAGATTCAGGATGCACATACACTTTGTTACCTAAAATGATAATAATAAGAATTTTATTCAGTTTATTTAGAGGATTCTTATAAATACAGGACAGAAGCAAATTCGATTGGTTCTTTATTGCTTTTGAAAAATAATTAAAACGTGTTAACAAATTTATTCATAACGAAAATCTAAAGCGAAAATAATTATTGGTTTAAAAAAAAAAAGTGTTACATTTAACTTAAATCTATTTAAGATTAAATTATTCAGAAACTTTGATGAATTGATTTAGGCCTTATATTCCTAATATCAAAAATCGGAATTTTTTTGTCTGAAGAGAAAGAGTTTAATATCATGTTAAGCCAAAAATCTGTAAAGCAAATTTTAAACGCTTACACACACAAAAAATTTTTTTTTAGTTTTGATGTATTTAATACAAATTAAGCCCAATTCATTGTAGGTCTTAAATTTTCACCAATTGTTTTTGTACTCCTTTTTTTTTCTTCTTTTACATACTATATATGTACAAATAAAAATAATCTGAATTAAAGTTTGTAAATCACCTTGCATATTGTTGTCTGCTTTGCCACAGGTGACCCACTTCCCGCCCTGGAAGCGCCAGTGGTTCGGGTCGGCCAGAACTACTTCTACAAACACGTTGTAGTGGGCCGTGAGGTTCAATCCGGTGATGTTGAAACTGAGGAACGGGAACATCCGTCTGCAGCAGAAACGAAACATTAATAACACTCACTTTGTTCTGGTTTAAATTTGACTGATATTGTTGATTAAACGCAATCGTCCCCTCCAATTTAAAATGATCACATTTTAAGATTTAAATTATGCAGATTTTTATTTATTTATTCAAGTTAAATTTTTTTTCTCTTTTAGGGTATAAATGTTTAAAAGTCTTGTTGTCGTTTACCTGCCCTGCTTGGTGATGATCATCTCCGTCTGATATCGGTGGAACTTCAACCAGAGCGGCCGGTTGCACAGGTAGACCTGCGCCCGGGCTCCGGCCACCGAGCCCGGCAGCGACATGGCCCCGATCCCGGCCCCGCTCCCGGAGTAGGACGGGTACAAGCAGCCGGGGCCCTGGCTGAACTGGTAGCCGCCGCCTCCGCTGGTGAACTGGCTACGGCCGCCGCACACCGCCGGCCCGGAGAAGCCCGCGGGCGGCAGCACCGAGCCGTAGTGTAGCGAGGCCGGGTACCTGGAGCCGCCCGAGCTGCCGTACACCGTGCCGCTCTGTCCTGCGTAGGGAAAGAGGGAACACGGGCTCGCCATGTCGGAGCTGCTCTGCGTGGAGGACAGGAAGTATCGGTCTGAGCCGAGCTCGTCTATGCTGTACCGCCGCCCGCTCGCTAGCTCGTCGTCGCCTTTCCTCACGTCGGCCTTATTACCACTACCACCGCCACCGCTGTTGTTATAGGAGTCCCCCTCCGCCTCGCCCAGCATGCCGCTCCCCGCCCCGCTCAGGTACTTCTTCGCGGCGCCGCCGGACTCCGGCTCGGCGCGCTCCGCCTCCGGGTAGCCGAGCTGGGACGACGGCCTCGGGCTGCCGCTGCTGGTGGCGCTGTCCGACGAGGACAGGTTGTAAAAAGTCTTGGGTAGATTGACGCCGGCGCCGGGGAGAATATTCTCTAACTGCATCGTTTGTTTATTTGGTTTGTTTTGTTCAAGTTCTTGCAATAAATTAATTTAATTGAGTTTAAGAAAATAAAAGGGAGGAGGGATTCCAGAGAGAGAAGAGTTTGGGGTGCCCGGCTCCCCTGTCACCGACGTCGGGACTCTAGAGCCGCTCCTCTCCCGCAGATTGTTCAGATTAGCTCAGATGATTGGCTGGAGGAGAGATGCTGAGCGGCTCTTATACGATTCGCTCATAAAACGGGGGGAGGAGTTTGGATGGGCCTGTCTGCAGCCAATGGGAACGCTGCTCTGGGTCAATTAAGAAAGGGTATCATACCAGAGACAATATGATAAAAAGATATTTACATTTTTTTAAACCCGATTTGGACGCTTAATTTAATTGAAGCTGGATCACATGGGCATCTCTGAAAACAAGTGTCAGAAATTCGGATAAAAAATTTAGGATTGTCACACATTATTGTTATTGCTTACAGCTAAAATCTAATTCAGACAAACCTTGATGACGGAAGATGTAACCATATGTATATGCTGCTGCTACACAGGAAAGTTCAGTAACACAGCTTTAAAAAAAATAAACTGAGTAAGCCACAAAAGGACAGTGCAAGAGAAGCTGACCCTGCAGGGTGTTTATCCAAGTAAATAAAGGGAAAGTTGGTTGGAAGAAACAACATTATTGACAGAAAAATGTGCTTGGGAAGCAGGGCGGAGTTGAAAGCTGTGGCTGGGATGACGGCTTCCAGGTTTATCATGAACAGATGTTTTTGTTTTTTTCCCCATGATCACAACCATCACATTTCACTTTTATCTAGTTGTCCTCTTTTCAGATTGAATTAAAACTTTGCATCCTAATTGGTAAGGCGCATGCACATAGGGAAAAAATTAGGGAGAAGAGTCATTGAGGATTTGTGGATCCAGGTCATCCATTCAGACGTTTGTGTACTGTGTTTTATCAATTCCAAAGACGATGCAGCTGTCTAGGTTTTACAGTACTCCATACTTCCTTCAGCTGTATGGAGCTGCTGACCCTGGTATTCCTGTGTTTAGTTGATCAGCAAATGTAAACTATTCTACCACGATTCCACAAAGTATTGTCAGGAGGACGATGTGGAGACAACATTGAATCTGCAAAACAACCCGGGTTTCTTTAGCCTCTCAGAAGAGCCTACATGCCACTATGCAATGATGTGGTAATTCATGCAAAAGTAGCTCCCATCTAAGTACTGAGTGTACTTACTACAGGGAAATCCATCCAGTAGGCTGACATATCTATGCTCTTAAACTTTATGTAATATTGCAAAATTTCAAACGGCCAATTTAAACAATCTCCTGTTTTTCGCCTTACGCTAGCTAACACAACTTGGAGTATTTTATCCTTATTTATGTGGATAGGCTGAAGAAGAAACATTAAACTGTAAAAATTGCTTAACTCTGTATTATTTTCAGAATATCAAGCTTAATGAACAAGAAGTTATGCAAGTAAAGGGGAAGCAATATTTGGCGTTGGCAAACAAGACACTCACATCATTGCTAACCACAATTTCATGAATTTTGCACAAAAATAGGAAAACAAAAATGGTCGACCAAAATGCATTTTTTTTTAAAACCGAAAACCCAACAAATGTCCCTCTACTCCACACAACATATTTAGTCTTATTATATTGTTAGTTATACTATATATTTATTCATTATGATGTGAAGATGTTTAGGATAAAAGCCAACTAAGTTTGAATCTTTTCTTCATATTTGTGTTCTTTATAGGCGTACTACAGTAAACAAAACAAATCTCTAGACCAAATTTGCATAGCATTGATGTTTCAGTCAGTTGTTTTGTGGAGCAACACAGCAACAGTAGCGAGTTATAAACTGAACACTCCCTGGGAAAACTTCAGATATGCCATCACCCTCTGTGGTTTACAAGGAGATATACCACCCTTAGAAATGTTATTGAACGGAAAAAACTTTATAAACATTAATACTGGAGACCCAGCAGTTTATACTTAGGTATTTTTCGCCTAATTAACAAGCGATTATGGGGGAAAACAATATTTGCGCCTAATTTTATTAGAAAAAAAGATAAATTTTAGAAAATCTCGAAAGAAATTAACTTAGATTTAAACGTCACTCTTAAACATAAATATGAACCTTGCATTTAGCTCGAGTGTGATTCTAGGTTTTTGTAATAAATCTTTTCGGTGGGAAGTTTTCCTGGCTTGCCAGGCCAGCAGGGGGCTCCACGCAAGCGCGGACACCGCCTATACCTACGACTGGCACTACACGAGCGATTCAAACATTTTTATAATATATTTCCTTTACCATTGGCTCAAATATAAAATGATTAAGTGTGTGTATATATATATATATATATATATATGTGTCTATATAAACCACGCAAAGACGCGCAAATCTTGTGCGCACGCTCAAGTGCAAACATGGACGCGCAAACCCAAGCAAACACCGTGAAGCTCCCAGATTCGTCGGCCTCCTGCCTGCAAGCCTCAAACAGCGCGACGAGAACGAGCAGTCAGAAGCTGCTTTTCACTGAACTCACCCCCCAGAAAGGAAGAGCTTCCCTGCGCGCAGACACCGAGGAGGAAAACAACCCCCCCCCCCCAAAAAAAAACAGAAGCACTCACATGTGCACCTTGTTTCCTATAATTGGACTTCACCGCCTCTTCAGAACCAGCGTTAATAAAAAACACCCGCTGCCAAAAAACCCGCTGAAAATAAAGCTCCAAAAAAACTCCGAGGCGGTTATTTAAATTTCACACTTGTGCAGAGAGACGCTCGACTGAAGCCCGTGAACTATTATTATTTATTTTTAATTAATACAGTATTTCTTCTGCTTTTGTTTGGTTTTCTTGGAGGAAATAAAATGCTGCGAGCGGTTTAGTGGAAAATCAAGAGTCCATTTGTGAATTTAATTGCGTAACGCATAATTTCAATTGTTTCTTTCATTTAAGAACGTTAAAACAAACAGTGCGATGCAGATGTGTTATTATTATTAATATTGTTTTGTGTGAAATCATTCGTATAATTCCTATGATTTAAAAAAAGGATTCAGTTACGAGCAAACGAAAAAGTAGTTTTTGAATAAAAAACTTTTTTATTTTTACATATATATATTAAGGAACGTTCTATAATGATCATAATGAAATAATAATAACAATAAAACGCACCAGCCTAACATAGTTGGAATACAATAAGGCAGCAATAGTGAAAGCAGATTAAATTTCGTTGAGAATTATTTAAAAAGAAAGCAATAATAATAATAATAATAATAATGATAACAATAATAATAAAATATGTGATAATTTCTGCAGCACGAACACGCCGGGGTTACAAACATACACTATTTTACACACTAACAGGTAAATAATAATAACTGCGTTCAAACATTCTCCTATCTTTGATTAAAAAAAAAAAAAACGAGGAGAGGACATTCTTCATCCAGACATCGTGGTGAAGGAAGGTTTCCACGGAATTTGTAAACACAGCGCTCTCTAGTGACCGAGCAAGACTCTGGATAACGCATCCCTGGTTCACTTGTCATATTTAAAGCAAAAAGCTGAACGCAGTAAGAAGTTGCCTACTCTCACGTCTTAAAGTTGTTTCTCACTTTACATATTCCTCAGCTCAATTTACTGTTTGCATCCTTGTGTTTTTTTCGTGTGTGTGTGTTTGAGCTTTAACGAAAGCTGTGGGGAGGAATGGGGGGGGGGGAGTATAAAGGCTGGTGGGGGTGAGATGAATTTGGGGAAAATGGGGATACAAATCTGTGAAAAGCTGAGGGAGAGTCTCGGCTGGAGACAGATTGGTTGGTGTCATAAATGGGAAAGAAGAGCCGGGCAACATGGGCCATCAGGGGACCAGATGCCTGTCAATCAGGAAAGACCTCCTCGGCAGACACACACTCCCTCTCCACCGTAGCAGACAGTCGACAACTGAGATCAGGTTTAGTTTTCAAAATAGATGGAATAAGGTGTTGTCTATTTGCAGAAAAACAACAAAAACAAAACCAAACTAACTGAAAAACACAAAAAGATCTAAATTCCAACACCTTGCACAACAAAACAAAACTAAAAAAAATCTAAGTAAAGTCCAAATTACACGGATCCTCACGGGCTTGAAAAGTTTATTTCAATTTGAACAGAGCAGAACATGCACACGTGTCTTTAAGTCTTCCTGGTTTTACCCAATATTCTGTAGCTGTGCGTCCCCTGCTAAAGCCAGCCAGTAAATCTTTAGTTCAAAGACGCAGCATTTCCATTCAAACCACATCACAGTTGTTCACACCTGAGCTGTCAACGCCTTATTAGTACAATCATCTTTTTTCTTCTCCTTGCTCTCTCATCTTTTTTTTTTTTGAAGATAATCAGCTAATTTTACCAGTTAGAGTTGGTGATGGGAATTTTACTTATGAGAGATTGGAGATGTTGCTCTTATCACCCCTGTGCATCGTCAGGTTCTCCTGTCCTTAGCATCAGATGTCCTTGTGAGACTTGTTTCACAGCTGACTGTTGCGCATTACTGCTTTATTTCATGAGCTAACTGACAAATATTCCCGCCAAAATAGCTACCGTTGTTGCTTTAATGACCGCAGTCTGAAAACATGTAGGTCCTCCTCATGCCTGTAAAGACGTTTAAAACTAGAAAACACAATAAAGCTGATTTATGGGCCATGTATAAATAAGCTAAATCCAAATGAGGTGGATGCATAGATCCTGCTCATAAAGGAGCTCCCACTCGTGACCTGTCAGCATGTTTCTTGACCACCTATAAAAGTCCAAGTGTGTCTGAGCTGACCCTGTTTGGCCCCAGGCCAGGGCCTGCGCGACAGGGGAAGGGAAGTCCCACCATATTGTTGTCAGAGTAGATCATCAACACGGCACATGAAAGGCAGGCATTCCCGGTTTTATGGTCCAAGGTGGCCGCAGAAGCCTTTGCTTGGGAGTGAATTCATGTACCCCATTGCAAGGATTAATAACGCGGGTCTCATTAGAGATCCTCGCCACCGAGACCCCTGGAGGGAGGGGTGCTGGGAAAAAGACTAAGAGCGGCTTGCACCGTGCAAGCGCCACGCTCCTCCGCAAATCATCATCCTCAGCAACGTTTTTATTGGAAAGAATTTATCTCACAAGCTTATCAACAATGTCCCCCATATATATTTTCCAGTGTGTGGGGATTGCTTACATTTAATCAAAGTGGTAGGCTTTAAACACGGAAAGCTTGTGTTACAGACATGCTGCTGTCTTCAAAGATGCAACCGTGACACGTTCATGAATTTGCGCTTAAGTACATCGTATTTGCCCGTATAATTTATTTTGTGATTTAGAAAATATATTTACTTCGGTAAATGATAGCCTCTTTTTTTTGTTGTTGTTGCATCTATTCAAAAAACATTACATCCACTGTGTAACGCATACTTGCAGCGGTGAAAATCATCTGAGAATTTGAATTGTCTCCATCTGTAAACCTGTCATAGAGTGACACATTTTTCTCCATGTACATGTTCACAGTATTTACACACACAACGCTGCAGATTGCTAAATCTCATCCAAAGCTGTCTTGCATTAGTCAGCCCATCTCCAAGTCAGATGCTGTTTTAATGCATGCATCTATGGCGGTTACGGTTGTCTGTTTTGTGGAAGAAGCAGTGGTGGATTATTATAGAAATGTATCTGGGGGATATGTGAGTTCTATGCACATGTTGATAATCCACCGCATTAATAACTATACTAGCAAATCTAAGGCACACTGGGTACATTCAGGGGAAATAGGATTGAAGTTGCTTTGCTGTCTGATTCCCTTAAGATTAGACAACATGATTTTTGGATTACAGCAATAAATAACATGTCACCAAGAGCCTGTGGGAAAAAAAAAAAAAAAAAAACAACAGATACAGCAGCAGGAATCCTTCTTTTTTTACAATTCAGTTTATATATTTCCCCCTAATTCACAACACATCTCAAGGCACCAACAAGAAAAGCTCATTTCAATCATGCATACATTACAACTGACCATAGTTATAAAACAGTGCATCAAGTTCAGTTTATAAACCAAATTGGTTTAAAAGGTTTTTCTAAGGTAACACAGAAGATTTAGCCCAATCATTGACTTGCAGCATTCAGTCCATGAGGGCAAACGTGCAGAGACAGTGGTCAATACCTTACATTTTGTCACTGACAATTCTTCCGACCGATCATGCACGTACTGAAGTAAAGAACCTGGCTCAGTGGAAGCATCAATCTACCATAACCAACTGGTGGTTTAAGAAGGCCGAGGAGAAACACAAAAAGAGACAAAGAACTGATGTTGGAGTCATTGTATTTCAACAAACAAAAAACAAACAAACAAACAAACAAACAAACAAACAAACAAACAAACAAACAAACAAACAAACAAAAAAAGCCAAATAAACAAACTTTGTTTACTTTTTGGCAGTTTTCTCAGCCAATACATTTCCATTAAAGGGCAACAGCCAAACAGAACGCCTGAGCAGAAAGAAAAAAAATGAAAGAAAAAAAAAAAACGTACTGCTAACAGTAAAAACCACAGCAAATAATACAAAATGGACACTAATAGAACATGGAAGATGAAGAGTGAGGAAAAGTCAAAAAGGATTTATACATTTTTATTATTTAGGAAAAGGTAAACCTTCGAAGCATGGTTTCCTTCGTGATTGCCGTTTGTTAAGTTTCATCTTCTGATCAACTCTGACCAGCTTCCCTGTACCTGCAGGAAACATGTTCCCCACAGCATGATGCTGTCACAGATGTTTCGCAGAGGATATGATCTTTTCATGGTTAGTCATTGTGTGTTACGTCACAAATACTGCTTTGCAAAATCTTTAATTGTGCTCTTGAATTTGAACACAACAAATTCTTCCGCTCATTTTCTAGATCTTTCCCAGGACTACCTATGACTTTATTTTGACGTTGCATTTCTTGCTACTCTCCCATGAGAACAAGATTATTGGTTTGCAATACTACCACTTATCAGTGTACGGATCATTTTAACATGACAGGAGAATCTCTGCAGCTCCTCTAAAGTTGCAGGTTGTGCTTCGTCTCTGTCCTTGCCAATCCTATCAGTTCAGACTGATGGCCATCTATTTGTCGGTTTGATGTTCATATTTTCTTCTATCTTTGCATCTCATTTGAGATATTCATAGTTTTTAATATTATTCTTTATCATAATATTTGTTTTACAATACGTTATCCTTTATCTGTTTAGTTCGATCCTTCATCTTTTTGATACTGTTTTTTTTTATTTTACTATTTTCTAACAAACAAAGCAAAGAACTGCATACTCGCTTCAAACTTGCAGTGATTAATTTCCTAAATGCTATTTAAAGAAATTACAAGCATGAGAGTTGGCTGCAAACCAGTGAACTGAAAATGACACATCCCCGCTTTTGACTTTACTTTTGCTTAGTCTGTCGTCACAGAACATGCCAACAATGCCAAAAGGGGATGGCTGTCCATTGGCCCTTGCCTCACCCTCATCCCCATCTTAGCGTCAACCTTTGTTGACCCACTTCTCTGAGCCCATCCTACTGAAATGCCAGAGGAATCGACATAGCCTGAGGGACCAAGGCAAAATAGCAGGTGCTAAAAGTTTGACAGTGTAGACTGGATATATGTGTTCTCTGGAACGTGAGGTGTAAGGGAGGGCGGTGGCGTTATATCGACTCTGCATTAAGCCTTCCAAGATAACACAACCTCTTTAACAGGCTCGTGGTTGGTGACGGCTGGATTGAGCCGGTGGGTGAAAGGGATGTCTGTTTCCCACCAATGGAGCTTGTCAAGTAACCGGCAATCAGTGACATTGTGCATCAAGATGCAAAAGCTCTGCTCAACTCACCCCTGGTTCCCCATCCTTTCCCATAGCACTATTACAGCCAAACAAGCTGGGCTTTTATCACATTCCTAAAACTGACTCAAAAACTGCATTTCAGAAGGGCTGACTATTTTTTTTGTTTGTCTTGCTTTTTTTATTTTTTTTGGGACAGGGAACACAAACAGATTTACACCACAGGAGTATTCTGCTGCTGGTCCTGCCTCAATGTGGTTAAATCAGTGAGTCAGAAGTGAGAATGTAGAGTTTTAACACTTCTCTCTCCTGGTATGAAAGCTTCTAGATAGACACAGAGGAAAGCC
This sequence comes from Orestias chungarensis, assembly GCA_032876305.1. Lineage (NCBI taxonomy): Eukaryota > Metazoa > Chordata > Actinopteri > Cyprinodontiformes > Cyprinodontidae > Orestias > Orestias chungarensis. The sequence continues at coordinate 508,442 of JAVLVB010000350.1, read as the reverse complement.
CTAACTGACTTACTTTCTACCAGCCAGAGGCATATGCTAGTGGGAGGGAGGCTATGCAGAAATGAATTATGGTTAGAGATTGACCCCCACCCCCCCAGTGAAATAGAGAGGTTGCTTGGGCATCTTCGGCTGCCTCTTGGGAAAATGAACAACATTTGCACCTACAAGGCCCCCAGATGCTCCAGACAAAAACTAAATAAATTCTGAAACCTGCAAATCGGATTAAGATTATTTCAAATGATTGAAGTTACGGTCCTGATATCTTTATTTATCACTTGTTAAGATTAGCAATAAAATGCCAATGTAGTCACTTGAAAGGCTCCTATTTGTACAGCGGGGGAAATGCATCCAGCAGCCATTAGATATAATTAGAGACCACAGAATGGTTTTGTATTAAAACATTTGTAGCCATTTGGCAGCTGTATAATTTAGATGTACTGCATCATGCTGTGCACATACATAGAAACACACAAACATAATAACACAATAATATGAGATCAGCGGCATCCATGCTCAGATGCTCAAATACACACTAACACACACACACACACACACACGGGGACTTCAGTGCAGCGGACACCTTCAATATTGAACCCAGACCCAGGCCTGGGCTCTGTATTTACATGTAAATGGTATACAACAATCTGTGGCCCTTTTTGTCTGCTCTGTTTCTCCAGCCGTCTGGGCCTGGGAAGGAGAGCTAGTAGTCAGATGGGTAGGGGGGACCACATCAGATGGGCTCCCTCGGTAATGGAGCCAAATGCTCGGAAGAAAGAGGAAAGAGGCTGACTGACTGGCAGCCACTGAAACAGCAGGGACTCCCACATAGCATGGAAGAAATCCATGGACTTGTGTCCTTCTCTGACTGTGGAGCAGGAGAGGGATGAAAAGGACAAAGAAAAAGGCCTTCCTATCTAACAACCAAGGACCAAAACAGATGTCTTGTAAGGAGAGGTCCACATTGTGTGCTATCTGAAAAAACAACAAATCAAATAAACTAGTTTAGATGGTTAAGTCTGGTTTTCCAGAGGAGGACTAAGAACCAGGTCTTTTTCGTTGTGGGTAGAGGTGTCATATTTGACAAGTGTATATGTGGATGTAGAGGGGTGGGTGTCAGTGATAAGAAATTACGAACAGCAGTTAGCGCACATATCCAAGTCACATGGTGGTGGTAAGAAGCCTGTCTGTATTTGTTCCTCATGATCGTCTGTCGAGTGTTTGTGTATCCTTCTGTGCTGGCGGGTCAGATATGGTGGAGGTCTAGACACATGGACCAAACGCTCTGTCTGGGGAGGGATGCTTGTTTCGAGATTCCTCTGATACTTGTTGACCTTGATACAACAGACCAGCCGAGACAGGCTCGGGCCCATACTTACTGTTAATGGTCCAGACATTGTTGTTGTTTCTTTTTCTTTTTTCTTCTAGAAACTCTGGTGCCTATTGAGCTATGGAACCGTCGAAAATGCTATGCAAACAGTCCGCAGCTTTTAATAGTAAAATTACTTCAGAGACAGAACAAACGCTTATTTGAAACAATTTAGGCACGCATTTGTGCTGGATGGGGGAGTTGATCACTGTTATCAATTCATACACCCTCCACCTTTTTCAACACAAACCATGGCAAGTTAGTTCCCATTTTAATAAATTATGACAAAATGATATATTGTGTGCTCGTAACGTACAGAATGGGTTGGCAACTTCTAACATAAGCTTCGCGTAAACTGTCAGATGAAAGATGAAACCTCATGTTACATTTATGTGTGCCTTATTATGCCACAAATCTTTTGCTCCCAGAAGATACTCTTAGATGTTTTTTAAATCCGGCCTGTATCATCAGCAGTTGGTGACCAAAGCTTGATCATGTGTGTTTCAGAAATGTGTTTCAGTTTCAACAAGTTAAGGCGAAAACTGAACAATATTTTCTGCTGTGACACTTCAGCATTATTATTTCTTTTTAATCAATGTTTCAATGTTTTAGTGTTTTTTTTGTATTTGATCTGTAAACAAGTATTTTACAGATTTATTATCTAATAAGCCCGATGTGTCATCTAGAGGTCATTATAGTTTTACGTTAAATAGAAGATGTTGTCATCCAAAGAGTTTGTGTGTGTGTGTGTGTGTGTGTGTGTGTGTGTGTGTGTGTGTGTGTGTGTGTGTGTGTGTGTGTGTGTGTGTGCATGTGTGAAACAACACGGGAAAAAGGAACAATAAATGACTGCTGGAGGATTCAAAATGGTATCTTCTTAGGAAATGTTTTTATTCTGCTTATCGATAGATAAAATCAATAAGTCTTCCCTAATATAGGTGGCATAAATTTAATTGAGTGGGATTTTTTTTTTTTCCGTTTGTTGCAGGAAATATCAAATTTACCCTTGATGTAAACGGTCCATATCAATCACAAAAGGATTCACGGCGCTTTAACAATGCCTCTTTTTTTTTATCAAACAAGACTATTCCATTTCAGTAATTACAAACAGGGTTGTGTGCGTTTTATTCAAATACAATTAAATTAGCAGCTAATTTACTTAGAAACTACAAAAATGAAACAAATTTGAACTTATTTGCTTTAATTGCTTTGATTTGAACTGTGGACTTCCATCAGCTATAAATGTTCACTAAGGTAATTAAAAACGCAATTTTTTTTAACTTACATTTGTTTAGTTTTGTTTCCTAATTTTCTCAGTAATAATCAAAAACTGACTCAACGAGAAACCTTACACCACACTACAAGTTCAATTACTAATAACAAAGGCCGATCAATGCTTTAGTTGATGCGTCAAGGGGATCCCCATGAGATAGCCAAACCTCTATTAAGATATAATTTGCAGGAGGAGGACGCACTTAATACCTTCCACCTCTCCTCTGAAGAATGCCCCCCACCTCCTCATAGACACAACGAACGATCACACCTTCAGTGCAGAGGCAGATAGAAAGGGGAGCCCCGGGCTGATGTTGCCTTCGTATACACGTGTGTGTGTGTGTGTGTGAGAGAGAGAGTGGGTCTCTATGTGTGTCTTGCCATGTGCCTGTATGTGTGTATAGCTGTGTGGGGGGACAATGCGACACGTTAAACCAATGTGGGAGGTGTGAAAATAGGAGATCTGCTGCAGTCAACGTGAACAAAGAGGAGAAGGGCTTTAGCTTTGTTTTCTTGTTTTGCGACTCCACAGATAATTATGTACATTTGGTAATGTTTTTTTTCTTTTCTTTTCTTGTTTGGGAGTTTATTTTTGTTCAGAGATGTTAATTGTCAAATGACTGGAAAGTTAGTACACAGAGAAAACAATCACTGTCACCTGAAACAGTTCAAGACAGGGAAACAGAGAAATCAGTGCTTCACCCCTGACAAAACCTGTGTTTTTTTTATTTCTTTTGTTCAAAACACCCTGTGTAGGCGTTCAGGACAGAGCTACGGTATTACCTTTGTGGTTAGTTGGCGGTGATTCACCCATAGCTGCAGAGGATGTGAGTGGGCGGTCTCGTACAATGGTAGAGCTATTTTCTCTTTCACTTTTTTTTTTACTTCAAATGGGTTTCACTGAATCTGGTCCAACATCAGCAGGGAGGGAGTTGCGTTTCAGACTTGGATGATGGTGACACTTGACCGTTGCAGTTAACAGCTGTATTTTAAAAATTTCAAGAACAGATTGCTCTGCTTCAGTGTGACTGATATGAAAACAGTTGTGTGAAATTGGCAATGAGATCTTCATTCATTCTGTTATTGACAGAGATGTTCACAAGTCATGTTTTTTCCAAGTCAAGTCTCAAGTACCAAAGTGGCTGGAATTAACATTTTATTCACTGCGTGCATCCTGTGGATCTCAAAAGTTTAAAAGCCACTACAATTACTAGGTTTTTGTTTTTGTCAAAAAAAAAAGATTAGACAATCATGAAGGATTTCCATTTTTTTCTGCCTTTGAAATCTGAGAGCCAGATAATGCCATTAAAAACACAAGGAAAAAATACTTTGACTCCATGATTAAGCCAAGTGATGCGGTTCAGACGTGTCCAATATCACCACATAATGATTTGTAGATCATCAATTTTTTGTAAAAAAAAAAAAAAAAAGGTTAAAGTTTTTTTAAATGATAAACTTTAAAAAAAAAGAAAAAAAAGAACCTAAATCAAATTGATTGAAATTGAAAAATTAGTTTTTTCCTTATTAAAAAATACATTACGGATGATTAGTCACATACAAAGGCCTGAAAGTGTCCAAACCTGTAATTCCCATGTAGAAAATACCTGCCAAAATCTCTAAAAAAACAAACACCAGTAAAAAATAAAGGCCAAGAAAGATATTTACAGATATTTGAAGGCATAATTTGCCTCAGATATGACCGCGGTTTATAATTTGATAATAAGACAAATTTATTTCAAGTTGAAAAGCAACAGCTGGACACAATTGGCTGTACTGTGGAAGTACTGTGTTTGAACGCAACATCAACTTGGTGAAATATAGTACCAAAGACAATACTACATTAACCGACATTAAAAAAATATATTCAGCTGGAGCCTTCAGTGATTCATTGTTTCATCTGTTGATTAATGCTCAAACTGTAGGAGGAATGACTCGTTCATTTTCACCAGCAGTTAGATTATGTCAGTTAGGTGCCTGGTGTTGGAAGGTTTCTTGCAAATGTTGTGGTTCTGTTGCATACAGATCTAAATGAATGGTTGTTTTTTTGATTGTCAGAGGGTGAGCTGATCCAAATAAGCAAATGAAGCTGCTAGTGTGGGGCTCTATTTAGTATTTTGCAGATTTTATTAAATGTATTTATACACAGGAAAACCTTTGAAGTTAGTAGTCCTATTAACATTACTTAATCTCTCATTTTATTACTTTTGCTGCATGTCTGAGTGCTGGAGTAAAACGTCTCACAATGTAACTGGAAAAATGCTGATGATTAACTCAACTGTTTAAAGCAGACCATCCTCCTCAAAGTCTTACTTCTAACCTTACATTTGTGTGAAAAAAACAACAACAACACTAATCTCTACTTTATTTATATTTTGAAAACACAGACTCATGGACCTTTGGATGGATACTATACTATGTGTCAGGTGGTGACCCAGAAAGTTGTCCTTAGCACAGGTATTGCATGACATGTACTACTGAGCAATCTGTGCTATCAGGATTTAAGCTAAATCAACATGATGTCGTGATCCTTGTTTGATCTGTTCAGAAATTGTAGAATTATAAAAAGGGGTATTGGTCTGTCAAATAAGATTCAAACCAGTTTAGCTCATCTCACAACCCCACCCAAACTGCAAGTCTGTTAATTACAAAGTTTTGAACCAAGTTAAACCAGGCTAGAGGTATTTTTTTTTAAAGAAATTGCTGTGTCAGAATATTTGGTTATAAAGTACAAAAACTGTATTTTTAGTCTGTACTCTTAACCCAACATTTATTCTAGAAAAAGAAAATAACCCAAAAGTTTTAAGAGTGAACATAGAGACAAGATGCATTCAAACTATAGTTACATCTTCTTGTTTGTCTTACATGGACATATTTGACGTATAAGATTAGATGTGACCTTAAACTGGTATTTTAAGGTCATATAGCATGAGCCTAGATAGCATGAGCCATGAAATCCTGCAGACACAATTCAGTGCTCAACCTATGGGTGAACAAGCATCAGGTGATTTTTGCCAATTTACCAGCATCCTGCTCCTTTTACCGCTCTTCGATTCCGACAGCAATGTGTGCAACTAGCTGCGCCACCTCCTAGCTTTTACCCTTGCCAACATGTGTGCAAACTTAGCCATGACTCTCGTTGTAGGATGGTGTGTGTGCGAGTGTGGAGCGCTCTTCGGTCTGCTGGCCTTCCTCCCTGCCAAGGCCAGAAGGCATGGTCCCCAAGTCCTGCCAGCTTCTCCGCAGTCTTAGGCCACTGATGTCAGAGTGGCATGAGCTTGTAGGCGGCTGCAAATAGTGAGTCCTCTTCACGCCGGATTCTGGACTTCCATCGGCTGGTTGTGTAACTTGTTCCTTTTGGGACATGGGAGAGTGGGAATAGTCCGATTTTCAAAGAGTCTTCAGAAGGGAGGGAGCTGAGAGGAGTTGGTGGGCAGCGAGAGTGGAGAGTTAATTCCACTTAAGTGAAGTGATTCAGTGAAATAATGTGTTAGAAAAATAAAAGCTGTGACATAAAAGCAGTGGTGATGTTTGATGAGAACACCTCAGAACAGCTGTCCTCCCTGTGTCTGTGTTTATGGTTCGGCCCCGTCCCCTGTACAGAGCAGCAGCAGGGGCGAACCATCACATTTGGTGCCCAGCGTGGGGGCGGTTGGTGAGCTGTCGAGCTCCAACTATCCCATGGAGCTTTTTCTCTGTCTTTTCAGTGCAATTTTGACTAAACTCATTTGCATCTGCTAATTAGATCCTGTTAGCATAATTCATACACATGACACCCTTTTGAAGCTAATGAATAGATACATCTCCAGACAACTCACAAAGAGCATATAATGAGACTCAACTTACGCAAGAGTGCCTTATACTAGGAGAAGGAAAGTTGAGGAAGAAATGCCGACATTACATTAAAATCAGGTGGGAGTTTGGCATGAAAACCTGCTAATGCAATACCATTTACAGCCTAATAAACCTTCCGAAAAGGGCTGTATATACATAACACTGTGTTCACTTCATTATAACATGCTCTTTCCATTTCACACCGAATCTAATTTCAAATAGAAATTGATTATGTACTTGCATGAAGTACTCTGCAGATGGAAGGCCATCGAAACGGCTCAAATCATTCGAGCGGCCAGTTCTATTTATAAACTAAATGCAAAACATTAAATTATGAATATTCATCAGCTAAAATGTAAAAGATGTGATTCATCTTATACAGCTGGCTATTATTCATAGACAAAATGTGTAGAAAAGAGCAGAGCATTCCTGTCAGGTTGTCAACAAAAAACTGGCACAAGGGTTTGCATATTTATTGTTCTGTTTAAGGCTTTTTTATTTTATTTATCAAAATACTTCATGTAAGAACATTGCAATAACAAAAATCATTTATGTATTAGACAAAACTTTTAAGTACGTTTACTGCATACATACTTTTAATTTGCGTATATCACGTTCAGCTTTTACAGTTTGCCTACATGTCCAATAATTTATGGTTTATGTAGGGTGATGATTTATTGATAGAAATATTTTTTCATATGAATTTTCATCAAAGGATTACGGATTGGTTAATTTCCAATTACATTTTTTTTCCCTTTTTTTTCCGTTAAGGTATTTTTTGGGGGTGGGGGTTTAACATAGGGCTGCACAGTGGTGCAGTGAGTAGCACTGTTGTCATGCAGCAAGAAGGCTCTGGGTTTGCATTTTCTCCCTGTGCATGCATGGGTTCTTTCCGGGTACTCCGGCTTCCTCCCGCAGTCCAAAAACATGACTGTTAGGCTGATTGTGCTCTCTAAATTGTCCGTTGGTGTGATTGTGTGTATGAGTGGTTGTTTGTCCTGTATGTCTCTGTGTTGCCCTGTGATGGACTGGCAACCTGTCCAGGGTGTACTCCTGCCTCTCGCCTATTGTAAGCTGGAGATAGGCGCCAGCAGACCCACCCGACCCCAATAGGAAGAAGGGTGTATAGAAAATGGATGGATGGATAGGGTGTAACATATTGCATTAGATTTAAAAAGTCACCAACAGAAAATGTGTTGTCACTTGTTAGCAAAGAGCAGAAAAATTATGTCAAAACATATGTAATACGTAATAATTCAATAGGTTGCAATTAAATATTTGAAATGAATAATTATATCTTTGCTTTTTAAAAACATATTTCTCTGGATCATCTATTTCTGTTTCTGGCTATTATTTCTCCTTTATCCCCCTGGTTTTTGTCCCTCTGTTGGGAATGTTAAGGTAATTTTCATCCTTTCAACCTTCTTTTGTGTTATATGAAATATATAATATGTAACATATCAAGCTTGGAGTAATTAAACACAAGAAGTAGAATGATCCAGTTAAGATTTACTAAATAAAATGGTTTATAATTTCTACTGAGAGTGATCCGTCATGACTCAGAAAAATACAGTATAAAAGCTCTTTATAGTAAACAGTTCCTATTTTTTTTGTCTCTCACTTTACGTACTTTATCATCACAAGAGACAAGTTTTAAAACCCTTGGCTGTACATTCTAGTGTAGACGTATTTTCCCGAAGTTGCCATACTTAAAAACATTTTCCAAATATTAAAAGACAGTCTTTAAATGTCAATCAACACAGAACACTTCCTGGTCCACGCAGGTGCTCAGCTGCTGGAGGCACACGAGACACTTTGCCCACCAGGAAAATGACAGATATCAGGGGATACATCAGCAAGCAGCCCACACCGCCTGTGTGTCACTGTCTTTAGGGCCTCGGCACATTCTTGGACATACATACAGATTGAGTAGAAATACTCCACAGCCGTGCTAATCAATCACACCCTATACTATTCCCTGAACTACTCTAATCCAACTGCCCCCCTCTGTTGCTGAGAACGAGCCAGATCACACCAAAATAAATTTTCAAAGAGAAAGTTTATAAAAGAAAAAGTGGAACATCATGTTTAGTAGAGGGATTTATTTTAAAAAATATGAACTCAAAAAAAAAAATCTATTCTGCTCACATAATTTGAATTTATTTCCACACTCAGCAGCTTTAGCAGGGAGTGTTGGAGTTCTGCTGTCACTCTGCTGTGGAGCTCCACCTGGCTGATGGAGTGAGGACTCAGCGGGGAGTCTTGAATCATCTCCGCTGAGGCCTCATGGCTTGGCCTGGCTGGAGCTGTCATGATGTGATACGACGATGAGCCAGGCCTCAGTGTATGTCAGTGTGGGGAGTGTGTGTGCGTATGCTTGTTTCTGAGAGAGGCGCTATATGGATGAAGTCGATCTCAGAGAGTCAGTGTGTACGTGTACGGTGTGCGTACGCACACGTGTGTCATTGTGCAGTCAAACAAGTGTGCGTGCACTTGAATGCGTGCAATTGCTCCCGTCTGCTCCCTCCAACCGGTTGATCTTTCACATTTTGCACGGGCAGGAGGGACAGGAGGCTGCCAGGCTGCGCCCGGAGCCTGGGTACAGTACAGTTAGCAATGCCCGGCATTCATTAGCACCTCCCAAGCTGTCTGCACTTTTACCAAACGTTCTAGCTAGCTAACACGCACTGGCTCCCTGCACCCTGCTCTTGTCACCCCGGCAAAGGCCTTCACCAGGCATTGGCTCCTCTCAGCCGCAGCTGAGGCCTCCACTCTTGGCTGCGGACACTTCAGCTTTGTAACAGTTTCAACGTTGTGACACAATTGAAACTTAGTCCGAGTTCACAAAACTTTACAAACAACAGTGTTGGTATATAATTACTTAATATCTACAATACTGTTGGATTTATGAAGATGAATTTGAAGAAATGATTTCACACATTTAGCCAGAATTGTATTTATTGAAAAATGTAAAGAAAATGAAAAATTCAGCAATGAGTCATGTAAAATAACATTGTTGACACTGGCATTGATTTCTTCCTCATAGAAACAAAAAACGCATAACAGAGAAAATAAGCTTTGTTTTATAAAGGAAACTGCAAGACATAAAATCTAGTAAGCGTGAAAGATGAGTCATTTACTGTTACGGAAGAATGTTTGTTTATAATGAATAACGAGTGCAAATTTAAGTATTTTAAAAACTTGGAATAAAAGTTAATAGGTTTGGTCAAAATGTGCTTCAACTAGTTATATATGGTTGAGATTAATTAGAAATTCATCGTTGACTCAAGTAGTAAAATACTTGTAGTTCAAATAGTTTGTAACATACTGTGGGGTGAGAGACATTCCTGAAACTAAGAACTATTGTTGCACTAATGCAAGTATGACGTGTGAACAAAGGCCTAACTATATGATTTTCTCCTGTTACACATTTATTTTAAAAGGTTACCTTATTTATTCATATCCTAACAATAGATTTTTTATTCTGCCTATTTAAACACTTATGTTTTAGTATGATGTGTGTCAATAAAGGTGCTTCTGTCTGTAACATTTAATCTTGTACTATGTCTTTCTTCTTTTAAATTTTCTCAGAATAATTCTGCAGGATGTAACTAGTTCCTCAAAGAGTGAATAAAATAAAATATTGCAACGTGATCTGCAGCATGCATGCATTCCCTTCTATTTTTCTTCTAATCTTTGATCCATGACTTATCCAAAACACCACTCATCTACAGTTTTGAACAGGCTCCTGAAGGTGTCAAACAAAATTTTATTAAAATGTAGGATTTACCCATGCTTTAAGGAATTGTTGGCAATTTTAAATTTAGCTTAGATACATGCAAAAACACTTAATGATTTGCACTTAACAACCTGCATGAAAAATACAGAGGCACATAATACATTGGATTTTGATTTTTTAGGTTTAAACGGCTTAACTACAAATTAGTCAGTGTCATTAAATAAAAATTAAAAAAAAAGTTCTAAGGGGCAAAGGGAAAAATTTAAATGAAAAAAGAGGATCTGCATATAAGCACAAGTCAGTATAACAAGTCAAATTAACTTCAAAATTAACAAAAAAGGGACCTGAATCAAAACTCGAAGGTAAATGTAACCCTAAAAGGAAATACTAATACAGTTCTAACATGATATCTATTATCAAACTTAGAAAACGAGAATACTTAATCATAATTTAAAGAGACCTAAGAGCGATCTATGGTTCATATTTAACCCTGTGAGAGGAAGTGGAGAGGACCAATGCATGCGCAAAGAACAAAAGCAGAAAGATGCTAGAATCCAAAACCAAGGACTTTCTTCCTGCATATATTTAGACTGCATATACATATATATATATATATGTAGACATTTCTCAAAGAAGGAGCCAAAAAAATGGACAGGGGCTCAAACGTCAGACCCAAGGGCTGACACCACAGCAGAAAACATGCAAGGTGTGTCTTACTTGGTCATATTCTGCTGTTTCTATTTAACAACTTTGTTGCTTTTACTCGCTCTCTCCCTGGCACATCCAATTATCTATGTCTCCCCGCTTTCTCTCTTCTATTCCTCAGTTCTCCACTCACTAGTTCATCAGCCTGGGAATACCTCAGAGAGCTGTGACCAGAGTGCAAAGAACACAGCAGGAGTGGTACTTGCCGATCCACGCAGCTCCATGGAGCCTGAATATGCTCATTCTAAAATTTAAAGCCAATTTCACATGTGGTTAACGTGGTGAAGTAACGAGTGTTGCCTTATTCTAATCTTGCAGTGTATCTAGTTACAACTGCAATTTGTCATTGAAAGTGATGACGGAGGTACTAATTTCCAGGAATCAGCATGTAGAGGAAGCCCAACTGCGAGATAAGGGTTTCTGGTAATAGCTTGGTGACTTACACAAATATACAAAAATATTTGGCTTCAAAAACCCAGCACTTAACGTCTAACGTTAAAACATTCAAGGAGTAAAGTTTATTTTTACACCGTCCAGCACAAAGCGGAATACATGACAGAGGCAAGGTTGCCTTATTGTAGATTACTATACACACAAAGATTTATGTCCTGATTGTAAACCACAAGAAAGTTTGTTAAAAAATAAAAACTCACCAATCCAAATACAAACACATTAATCTATCATAAAAAACAAAAACAAATAAAACTCATTTGAACATAGAAGAAAACTGTAAGCAAAAATCACGCTGACATATATATTGAATACTGTTTTCATGCCCTCTTCTCATCTAGTCCTTATAAAAAATAAAAAATAAAAAAACTTACTATTTTTCTAATGTTACATTTTTTTTAAATACTGCTGAAATTCTTATCTTTGCTGTGACATGTAAACAATACTGCAGAATTTTTGTTGTTGCTCTTTTTACTCCTCTCCTGGACTTTGTACAATGGGACCCAAGTGAATCTCCTTCTATTTTGCAAAGCATGGATTTATTCATCGTTAATTTCTCACTTGATACAAACAGAACAATTGACGCGTTATACATGAAAACACTTTCAAAATCACTACTGCCTGATTTCTTTACATTACAAAAAGCACCATAAACTATTATATAGCCATTACAATCCTATTTAATGAAATTTGGCCTGTGGATATTCTGTTCGTAAGCGGCTTAAACTGCTTAAACCATATATTAGGTTAATTTTTAATCACAGGCCTTTAGAGCATGAATACTAAAAAGTATTTATAAAAGCTATCATAACATTTGATGACTGTATGAATTCCTTTTGTCAACAACATGTGGTAGTGGTTCAGCAGTCACTGTAGCAATCTGAATGTAGTTATATCACTACTAAACATGCATAAAAATCTAATAAATAATTTGGTTTTGCAAAACCATCATTTTAGAATTGTACAGTTCCAAAAATCGAACCTTTATATTAAGTGCGTTCACTCAGTGAGGAAAGCTTTCAAGATTAACATTAGCATTTAATGAAACCTCTAAAAAACACTAAGAATGACAGAGGAAATTTTTCTATTCTCGTGTCACTTATTTATGCATTTATTTTTTTATTTATCTTTTATACTTTCTATTTTTTACTTTTTTAAATAACATTTTGTTTTCTTGCTTCAGAAGGTAAAAAAAAAACTGGATGTAGAGCCCACATTTGTACATGTCTTTATCAGAAGTGCCAATATTGAAAAAGTTAATTTTTTATTTTATAGAAAACTGCATCTAACTTTCGACAACCCACCAGCATAAAAAGCCACAATACAGTGTATTTAATATGACTTTGCTCATCCGTAGATCTTGTAATTCACTCTAACTGCTAGTTGTCAGTGTAATTTTGTCCGTCTGCAGATGCAGCCCTCACAACGTGTGCCTGCAGGCTACCATAAATGTTCTGTTCAGATAAATTACAATAATATGGACTGAAGGTTTTTGCCGTGGGATCAGGGAGCTGCCAGCGATCAGTCTGCTCCTTCACGAACAAATCCATCTGTTACTCAGACGCTGTGCAGAACGCCAGTTGGCCTGACAAACACTTTTGAAATGTAGTTTGAAGCTAATCATCTTCAATAGAAGACAACCCGAGAAAAGCTGTTCCATCCACATCCTGCAGCAGGAGTGTGGGGGGGATAATGACATATGAAAGGGAATGTATTTAACAAGTGAGTGCCGTCAGTCTCTATAAACTCAGACGAACATGGATGGGGAGGGAGCACAGAATTTGAAAACCAATTAACACTTAAGTGCATAACAAAGCTGTCATGTTTCTAACATTGGAGACTTTAACAGATCAGCTCAGATTCCCTTTCTGTAATTATTATTATTATTATTATTTTTGGTTTACCAAATTGATTCTCCAAATTTCTCTGTTGAAAATTATAATTTTAGGCCTCCACAAACAAATCTCATGAATGAATCACCTTAAATTATTTCTAAAAATCTTAAAAATCTGCTTAAACATGGAAAAAGGAGCAACAAAACAAAAGGAAAAAAAAAAAGACGGGCACCAATCACCAACTAATTTTAGGTCGATGCCATGCGCAGCACAAGACAACCTGCTGGGCCCAAAAATGGGCCTTCGCCATCCCCTGTGACAAACAAGTGGTAGGCGAATAAGAGAAAAGGAAAATTGATAAATGCAGCAGCCCACGCCAGGTTTTCTTCTCCAAGTGAACAATACCAACATTGTTCAGCAGGGGCTCTGGCACGACTCTGCACAGTGGCGGCTGATTGTTTATGTAAAATCAACAACTTAGAAAATAGATTTCTAAGATTTCTGGCTCTTGTTCACAAGTGTAGGAAGACCACATGCATCTTTATAAAACTGTGTCAAGCTAAAGGCTTCTTATAGTTTTAACAAAAATACAGGGATCTCTCATGGAAGCATTACGATACTAATAAAAAAATAAAAAATAAAATAAAAAAATAAAAAAAACAGATGTACACATCTATAGATCACATCAAATCCACTATTTTTTTCCTTCTTAAGCTCCCCATGAGCTTTGTGGGCAGATGCTCAATGTGATCAACCCCTTCACTCCGCATTGAGGCCATCTGCTTTTGTGTGCCTTAACTAAACCCCTCCACGCTATTTAATGGTCTGTTTAGTACTTATTGAAACAGAGCTAGTGCTGGAGGTTAAATAGATCTTAATGTGATGCATTAATCATTTCGTTAAAAAGAAATGTAAGGGTGGTTGAAAGCTGCAAGATTGCCTCTGTTAATTAAGGGGTCTGTATGCCCTGTAGCGTTGCCCGCCAAGCCGTGTGTCACCGCCTTAGATGGTGGGAGTAGGTTCCGGAACAAGGGGGCCGTCAGTCGTGCAAAGTGCTAATACAACTGGCAGAAACGGATAAAAGAGGAGCCAGTTTGATTTAGTAAGGCATCAAAAGAAGCACTGCGTGCAGTTGTTCGGAGGAATGGGGATGAAGAAAAAAATAAATAGGGGAGGATTAAGCTTGCGCTTCTTTTGCTTTCCTTTGTAAAATTTGAAGCACAAAATTCACACACCAAGTCAGGGTTTTTAGATTGATTGGCTTGTGTGTTGTGTTCTTTCTCAGTGACGAAACTGAAGGTGGCCACAGGAGGGTACAGTTGAGAAAGGTGCTTTCTGCACACCTGTTCTACATCAAGTAGTTACCATAGGGTGAATAAAAACAAGCTCTTTTGCCCAGACATGTCTACTTTTGTCCTGTCCAGAGTGTCTGGGTGGAGGGGGGGTGGGTTACATACATGGAAAGGTCTGGATTTCATTGTTTTCATCGGACCATTAAGCATGTAGTTAAATTGTTTTGCGTTTTTCTCAGAATACTTGTTATACTCGTATGCTGCCTACACAATAACTTTATTAGAAATTGCAGAATTGAATGGGGTTTATGTCAATTGTAGAAGAAAAAGAGACAGGACTGAAGGGAAAAAGTGGGGAAATTGGTGTGGGAAAACAGATAAAGAGGTAGAGGGGGGAAAAAAAAGAATGCCAATCAACACTCCGAGCTTTGCTCAGAGTATTACGGTACTTTGTTGTGTGACGGGATTCCTTAGAGGGTGCCTTGTAGGAGGCTCTTCGAGGCTCATGAACGAAGAGGGAGCAGAGAAAACAGCACAGCAGCATCGCACACAAAATGCTGATGCGAAAAGTGCAACCGTTCTGGTTGGGGGAAGTAGGAGTGCACCACTTAAAAAGCACAAAGTTTTCAGTGTATAGTAAAAGCATCTCATAGAAAAGATTAAAAGTATACATTCTACTTGTTTTTTGAGTAACTTTGTGAGACCATTTTTATGTATTTTATTACATTGCAAAGGTGTTAAGAGCAAAAGAGGTCATATTTACAACATATGCGTTTGATTTCAGTTCAGTTATTTAATTTGTTTTAGCTACAAGTTCTTACCGATTTTATTTTATTACAAACAACTAGTTATTTTTGTACCATTGAGGCATAGAATTGATAGTTCATAAACCTTTGTGAAGCCTGTCTGAATTGTGGCTCGAGGCCGGGCCGAGTGTCCTCTCTTATGTACCTCAAAATATGGTCACCCTATGTTAGCAACAGGAGTTACCAATGCCTGAGTGTTATCTTAAGTGGTACCTCTTAACTGTACTGTATGTTAAGAATTTTCCCCATGTGTCCTAGCTTTAAAGTTAACCTGCTTCCTTGTGCTTTCAAGGTAACCTCCTCAATTATTACCTGGAAACTTTCTTCTGTGTTTCTTCCTGCTCCACTTGTCTGCACAAAAAACTCCTGCTTCATATTTTCCCCAACAGACAACCCCAAGGCTTCCCTTCACCCCTTGCTCTCTGAACTACCTGTCCGCTCTCTAATGCTCTGTTTGATCTCACTGTCCTAAAAAATCCACTGCAGTTCCCCGGTTCAAATTCCTCTCTGCCATCATCATCCTCACCTGCCTTTCCTTTATACCAGGATTCCTCTGTATTTAGACCCATCTTTCACATTAACTATCTCGCTTGTTTCCCACTGTGTGATGCTGCCACATGTTATATAGTCAAAATAGTGTCCACAGTAAAAGTGAAGTCTCTCATAAAGAATTCTCATTTTACCAGACACACTTCTCTTAAATGTTCTCTTTGTTCCTTTTTCCTGTTCTTACGTAGATGTGAGATTTCTCAAGTGTACAACTAATACTTCTCCTGTCAACAAGTGTAACACCTGCTGATCTTTGAATCTCCTCTACAGTTATAATGGTCATTTTGGTTATTCTCTAAGGTGATCCCCTGTGACGTCTTGGTAGGTTCAGAGTCGTTTTCTTTCAGGTATCAGATGACAGACTGAACATATTTGTGGAATACTTTGAGCTTTTAATATTGCTTTACAACTGAAACCTAGTTTCAAACCTTTCAACCTTCTGCCAGATCTTGATCTTCATAATCTTGATTGTTCGTGAACAAGCATCTAAAGCTGTCATGTGACAATTACACTCGTCTTTTTTTGAAATCATGAACTTTCGAATGTCACTGGTTATCCCCCAATTATATTTTTTAGCATTACAGTAAACGGAGCTGAACACAAATGCACCCCACACTCTGTAGACAGTACTTTACTTTTAGTCTCTGAAATAAATTCCTTATAATATAAGTTTAGTGGTTTTAATGTGTCTTAATGGCCTCATTAAGACTAAAAGCAATGTCTGGGGGATAAGTGAGTTGGGTTGCAGCACTTCTTCCACCTATTCTACTGTCTTAACCAAAAATGAACCCCGCCTCACATTATCTCTCCCCCACTCGCTCCCTTTATTTGTATTTTTAAGAGACAGTTTACAGCTGCAAAAGAAGTTATGATGAATATTCTCTGATTTGCTTCTTCTCCACTTTTTGAGCTTTGAAACTGTCACGAACCTGCATTCTGAGAACCCCCACCCACAGGACAACTCCTCTCCAGAGTCAGCCATAAGCAGATTGCAGTCATTTTAAACACCACTCTACCACCACCCACCGACAACCAACCAACCAACCTCCCCACCACCCCTCCACCCTCGTCCCCCGCCCTGCTGCTGCACTCGGCTTTAATTTCCCAACACTTTGAAAGCTTTTCTCACTGTATATTTTATCACTTTTTCTTAAGACTTGCGCTCAGCTACGCCTCAGCTCCTTTTAAAATACAGAGCCAAAAAAAACAAGACAATTCGCCTCTTGGATTCTCTCTCTGTCTATGTTCATCTTCCTCATCTCATTGTGAACAGGCTTACTGGAAAGAGCACACTTAACAGAAGAATTTCACACTGTATTAGAAAAATGCATCTTTTCACACCTGTAAATATCTTGCCTGATCTGCTTGGTTACCAGCCCCGCTGAAGGAGGGCCACATGCTGTACAGCAGAGGGGAGATGGCGGAATTTGCTTCCACTGCCAGGAACCAGTTAAACCGCTCAGACAATAATATTGCAAACTGTAATGCTTAAACTATTCCAACATCATTCTGATTCACATCTAGTAAAAAAAATAAACACTTAGAGAATACTCTAAAAAAGAAGAGTCGAACAAATAGCAACAAGGACATCTATTAATTCCCAACATGCGGTCGAGTAATGTTATGTGATTGAAGTGTGACAAAAAGTTGTGAGATTTATTTACTTTGTGTGTGTGTGTGTGTGTGTGTGTGTGTGTGTGTGTGTGTGTGTGTGTGTGTGTGTGTGTGTGTGTTGCTGCGATGGAGCTGGTAGATCTGTGGGCGTGTAATCGCACCGAGGTAGAAAACACTCGAAGAGAGACACACATTGCATCTCGCCGTGCCAACAAGTTCAGGAGTGAAATCCTGTGGATGTGAGCACATGTAAAGTCATCATAACATTGGAACAAGGTTATCTGAGAAATGGCAGTTTGTGTGGCAGTTTATGTTTTACCTTCATGAATAGAAAATATGCTGACTGATTTGGATGATTTTGCACTCACGCTCGCCGCACGCGCACATGTGTGCAAGTAAACAAAGCGCATCGTGTCACAAGCAGAGGCTGTTGAATTTATCCTGAGACCCCCCCCCCTTCGCCACACCGTTGCCCACACTCACACTGGATCCCCCTTAGGATGAGCCACAAAGTCATAAAATCAAAGTTGATTACAACAATCCAACATTACATTGTAAATCGATTGTCTGCACAAGTTTTAACTTGAGGTTCATCGATTGATGTTATGATCAAAGCAACAATTGATATGATGCTGATGAACAGGTGAAGCCTCAAGTGGACAAGTGTCAGCATGCCCGCACACTGAAAACTAACACTTCAAGGCTGCCTCTTTGCTAACAAACCAACCTTATGGCACTCACATCCCTTAATTGCCAACAGACTGCACCCCCAACCCCCTCACTCAACCTTCCACCTTCTTCCCGGCCAGAGCAGGGCTATGGACAGTGGTTGGTGGACCTCAGGAGAGCGTGGTCTCGGCTGGGGCCCCCCTCACTAACACTCAGGCCGATGTGTTAATAGATCCAATGCCATCTTATTTTCGCACTTCTGCGAGACGGCAAGGGGTGGCCAGGCGGGATCAGCAATCTGCCTCGCTGAAAAGAGCTTGAACGAGGAAGGAGGGGGAGGCGGTGGAGTAGAGGGTACGATGGCGGGTTCACAGCACTCCACAAAGGAGGTCAGCAAGAAGGCAGGGGGCACAAGTTCAACTGTGTAGCACACAAAGATCGGATCAGGAGGGAAGAGAATGTATAAATGAACAACTGTGTGGATGGGCGGATAAAAGGGGACTGTGGTACATTTGCAAGGTGTTTGCTAAATGCTGTGGCCTAATAACTAAGTCTGACAACATTTCCAGCAGAGAAAAATTTTCATTTAATAACTATTTTAAAGATTTCAATTTCACTCTGTTTTTTTGTTTGTTTTGCTGTATGTTACCATTTTCTCTGTGCATGTTTTTCTTTGACTTAAAACCTAAGAATAGATGAAATAATGTTTTTTGTTTAATTATCATGTAGATGAACTTCATGTCAAAGATTAATGCTAAACTTGTGTCGAAGGGGGATTTTAAAATGGGTTATTTGGGGGTTGCTGACCTCTGACCTAACTCTCTACATACACTGATTACTTGGAGATGTTGGCCTAAATGTTCATGTTACTTTACAAGTTGTTGTTTGCCACATATTATATCACATAGTTAATTGAAAAAGGATATATTTTTATTAAAACTGTTCTCTGGAGGTCGCCAGTATTTCATCTGCGCAATACATGCTGGGCCGATGACATAGGTAGGTTAGTATTTTGGAAAGTTTTTTGATCCCAATGCTTAAGCTAAACAGCTTGAGTTACAAACTGGAGCTCTTTACAGCAAACACTCTCCTTTTGAGTTGGCGTTTCCAAGCAGCAGCTTAACAAACAGCAGCTGTTTCAACCGACTGTCTCCTCTTCATCAGTTTAGTCCTCCTCGTTTGAATTTTTTGTCGTTACTGCTCTGGCTTCTATTTTAACACACTCTAAATGTTACTCATTGTGCAAAAAATACTGCTCTGGTTGAACACAGCTAATGCCATAGCACCAAATGTTATCATGTTCTGTGTATTGTGAGATTAAAACTTCAAATAATTAGTTTTGAATGTGAGGAGCTTAATCTCACTCCAAAACTTTTGCTACAGTTTTCTAAAATCAGGCAATGCAGAAGTTTTATTTTATTTTATAACTTTTTAACCTTTCTGACAATCTTCCTCATTGTGTCATGGGTTGTGCGAGTTCCTAGTGGTTCTTTTGTGCTGTCTGTATTTAATCTTAGTTAGTTCATTATATTCAGTTCTCTTCCTCTTAGTTTAACCACATATTGTTTAGTGTGTTTAGTTAATGTATTATACCCTGTCATTTTCCTCCTGCTTTGTTTTTACCCTGCTGTCACTTTACTCTCTCTTGCCCCTCAGCATGCATCCTATTATCACACAGCTGCAACATTAAGCAATCAAGTTCTTCCCTCTGTTCCACTACTCACCCTCCCAGTATATAAACCCAGTTCCTTGCAGCCACTCACCGTCAGATCTTCGGCATTGCACCTATGTCTTTGCCATTCTCCTCGCTCCTTGTGCTCCTGTGACTCTTCTGCGTCA
This sequence comes from Orestias chungarensis, assembly GCA_032876305.1. NCBI lineage: Eukaryota > Metazoa > Chordata > Actinopteri > Cyprinodontiformes > Cyprinodontidae > Orestias > Orestias chungarensis. The sequence continues at coordinate 488,475 of JAVLVB010000350.1, read as the reverse complement.
TCCTACTCCTGCAGTTTTCCCACTCTGGCGGTATTCTTCTTGTGTTTGTGTATCCCATTGTTCTGCTGCCATCAACCCAGATCCAGACCAATCGTCAATAAAACCTTCGTCTTCGTTTACACGCCCACTTTGCATCTCCTCCAAAAAAAGGAGGAAAAAATAGGATTACATTCATCATTTAACTTAAAACAGAAGTTATTCTAACTTAAAAATTAAAACAAGGGCTGCCTTAAAATTAAAATGATATTTAAATATGTCCAGTATTTCTTTGGTACCTTTTTAAATTTGTGATTTCAACCATTAAAATCATATCTAAAGAACAACCAGCTCGAGTTTGCACATGTAGACATTACAGTTGAATACATACCTTCAGAAACATATGCATTATAGCCCTGTGATGAATTAGCAGCCAGTCCAGACTTCTGTAGGGTTTACCCAATGAACTCTGGAGACAGGCAACAGCCCACCCGTCCTCCCACTCCCATGACCTTGCTATAGACGCTCTTCACGTAAAAGACTTTGAATGTCCCAAAGTATTTACCAACAAAAAAATAACCTTTCCTGTTTTATGTCAAAAAGAATTTTGTCTCACAATAAATGTTTTACTGCCTCAACAGGATGCAAGTGTTTTGCCTGCTAGTTATATTGTTTTCATTATTCTCTATTGAAAGTTATGGTTTTTCATCTTTGGCTTAACCACACCAAAGGTGTTGTGCTTTAAGGAGCAAGTCATAGCTGAACCAAAAACAACCCCACACACTTTTTGATGAACCACCTACAAGGTTTTTTTTGTAAAAAAAAAGTGTATACCCTCAAGAAGTTCGAGACACCCACTCAGTATCTAAACATTAGTCACGGTCACCGAGTTTGAACCTGGGGGTGTTGCTTTAAACTGGCATGTGATTTCGTTCCTTCTTTTCACGTGATTTCTTATAAGTCACTCACTGTAAGAGGTATATCTTTTGAAATCTAAACTGTGCATGTGAGTCTATATGAATGTAATTGGTTTTAAAAATGTATATATGTCACTTAATGTTAGTAACTGTGTCGTAGAAGGAAAATCAGGGTTTTCAAATGTTTAACAAATATGATAAAAAACAGGTATTTATTTAGATCCCTTCACTTTAATGCTACTAAATAAAGTCAACCATTTACTTTCGTAACTTTACAATTGGTAAATAGAGTCCAGCTGTGTGTAATTTTTCAGGTGTTACAAGGTGGCCTCAGATGATTGCTAGAGAAAATTTTTTACCATAATGACAATTAAACCCAACAGATAGGTCAGTAATCTGCAGGTTTAAAGCAGATTTAAGTTACAGGACAATATATGTCACTGTTATAGCATTGACAGATTAAGTCATCATCTGAAATTACAAATTTAAAAGGACATGGCCATCCACATAAACTGACACCCAGGCAAGGAGAAGGAAGCAGCCCATAGGTCAATGGTAACTGCAGAAGTTGCAGAAATCCTCCACCCGCATTTGGTGATCACAGGAATGTACAAAAGCTTATTAGTACACTTTACAATTAGTTTCATGGGAGGAGGGATGGAGCTAAGAACAGTCGGGTCATGAAAAAGAAAACAAAACATGTTAACTTCCAGATGACGCTTCAACTAGTTAATTTGAAACACAACAAAGAGTCTGAGCATAAAGTAAAATGTTAAGTTACAAAATAATTGTTTTTTTGTTGAAAGTCTACAGTTTATTGAGTAGTTTTGTAAAAAAAAAAAAAGTAATGTATCGTGTCTTTGCTACATTAGTCTTTTGCATAAAATTCTAATGATAAACTTTAAGGTTTGTGGCTATAACAAGAAAAGATGTGGAATGTGGCACAAGCACCTTTTTCAAGGTGCTGTTGGTTTTGATTAGGTAGGCAATATTAATTATCAGACATTATTTTTTATTGATATGAATCCGATTTTAATCCCAGGTTAGAAAGATCATGAAGTATAAAAGTTCTCATGGATACTCTGAGGTGTCAGAGATGGTGGTGGCGATAGAGGAGGAGGGCGTTGAAAGTGAAGGAGGAGCAGAGTTTGGCTCTGAGCCAAGTGTGTCTCAAGCAATTTGGCTATTCACCTTCTGCTGCCCCTGTCAGCCTGCTCATGGTCTCCCTCTCTAGGCGTCAGAGATGTAAAGTGACAGCCGGGGTGGCTTCTATGTCAGTGAGGTGAGACCAGGCTCTCCGGCGAGATGCCATGACCAGGACCACCCCTTTGGGTCCATATCGTGTGAAAACAGAAAAAAACAAAAATCTCATTTTTTTGGTATCTGACCATGATCATACTGTCAGTGTCCCAATCCTAATCTGTACGATTCCCCCTCCCCTACTCCATTGGTGATCCAACACTGGCAGATTAAGACGCTGTCATCAGAGTGGCAGAGTGCTAAAACATCCATTAAGCTTTTAATTGAAGAGACGGAGCATGGGGGTGTTGGAGGGTAGGAAAGAAGCATGTGATGTTGTGTGCACTGGTATGACAGAGCTTGTTTTGCAGAGGTGAGAAGTAACATAGACTTGTCAAAGGTCACAGTCGGCCAGAGGCCTGCCCTGCCCCGCTGTCAATCCGTGCTGCTCTTTTCTGGCAGCGCTCGTTGATGCAAAACATATCAACACACGGATATGATGCACTCATGCTTCTCTTGTGCCTTGCAATTGTTCACACGTCCCTCTTTTATTTACACCGTCGTGCGTGCATTTATTTAGTTAGTTAGCGTATATTCTTGAGGAATTGGTGGTTAAAGGGATCATGATAACATTTCGGGTGCAAGTGGAGGAAAGCTACATTTCCTGTCCTTGTTTTGGTTTTTCATTGAAGACTACCCATCCTGTGCAAAGAACAGATGCACTGAAGAGCTATGTGTAAGTGTGGGAAAGGGTGGATGTTATTATTGGCAGTCCTCCAAAATGATCTTTGAAGATATTGAGGTCCTTTTTAATGACTGTTTGCCACATACCTTGCTAACACAGTGTTAGTTGCTCACTTTTAGTCAAGCTGCAACGGACAGAAAAGGGGGAATACATCTGCATTCACAATCTTATTTTTAAACTTTAGATTTGAAGCAACAGTCACACATTTAAGTGAGCGTTTTGGAACAACTGTGTTAAATGTGAAAGCAAAATTCCGTGTACCGGTAGTCTGATTAGAAAACGATTAAAAATCATAGTTCGATTTTTTCTTTGTTATACAAAAACACAAGCTAAAATTGATGAATGTCTTTGTTTTTTTTTAGCACTTTCATCTGAGTAACCAAACTCATTTTTGGCCAAAAGCAAAAGTTAGAAAACAGGACGAGCAGTCAATTACTTGTGCAGCAACTTTTAGATGCATCCCTTCTCCAACACACCTAGGGCAGGGATGCAGACAGAGGCTGTTGCCTTTGAAATATATTAAGATTTAACATTTATGAAAATGTTGATGGGTATTATCAAACATCTTAGTTAATAACCAATGCTGGCATACAGAGTGTTTTATGGATCAGCGCCCATCTACCTCAACACCCTCTTAAAGCCTTACATCATTGGCCGCCCGCTCTGTTCCTCAAAGGAGCGCCAACTAATGAGACCAGCGCCCCGTGCAGGTCAATCTAAACTCCTATCATTTACGGTTCCTCCCTGGTGGAACAACCTTACGTGCACTATCAGAGCATCAGATTCTCTTTCCACCTTCAAGAAATCCTTGAAGACCCAGCTCTTCCGAGAGCATCTCTTGCCCTGAAAGATCTAAATGCACTTATTACCCCCCCTGATATTATTTAGCACTCAATGTATGGTACTTGGGCCGTCTGTGTTTACCTAAATGCTGTAAATGAGTGTCATCATTAATGTTAACTTCTCTCCCAGCAAATTGCAGGTAACTGAATAAATTGTATCGTAGTTCAAAGTTAAACCCTCTTTTTGTAAGTCACTTTGGATGAAAGCGTCTGCTAAATGCATAAAATGTAAAAAATGTAAAAACGATGAAAAGGTATTAAGACCAAAACAGAAAGGGGTCAAAATTTACCAACAAAAATAATTACATAAATAAATACTGTCACCTAAAACTGTCACTCCGTCTTGGCAATGTAACATAAAACAGAATAAATGTCTACAGATGTTGGAAGATACTATTAAATGTGTACTTTTGACTATTTGTAACAGTTATCTGCAGCTTTAACAAAGTCAGTGCTTGATCTGAGCTGTTGTGTCAAAATGATAAAGTTACACAGAAAATGCATGTCTGATGTTAATAATGCAAGAGTAGATTTTTACAGGCTGTCCATTCAGTACTACTTACTTGTTGATATATCTGCACTTGAAAAGCTTACTAGCATTACTTGAAGCTATTCTAAGAGGGGCTTTCAAATCTAAATAAACACAACAATGCAACCCTATAAACATGGCTGAGAGTGAAAGTAATGTTTACCACTCAAAGTGTGCAATGTCTGTTGTCTTATGCACTCATGACTTCCTGATGCAGTCTTTAATTTCTGACACGTGTACATTCATGACAAACATACTCATACACTGCCCTTCAGAGTTTTATCTCCCCTGCTGAGAGGCAGTAATGTCCCTGTTTGTGTTGGTCAGCAGGGTGTCTGTGCACACAGTCAGTGGGGTCAGTGGCCTCACAGCATGACCTGGACACTGGGATGGGTTTTGGTTTCTAAGGGGTCCAGTCATCTTCAGATCCAAGCCAAAGTCCCTGATGCCAAGCCAGTCTGTCAGTCCCCCACCTCCCACTGCAGCTCTAACCTCAACACCTTGCAATCATAGAGGCATGAACTGGCATACTGTACCATAAGCTTCCACGTGGCACTGCATATGATTAACTGGACGATTGGGCAACTTGGCCTTGGAGAGGTCCAGGTCCTGGGCATGAGTCCACAGGGCATGGACAAGGACAAGCAAGGTTTTGCCAGGATGGAAGAAGATCTGCACTCCTGTTTATGTTTCACCAGGATTTTGTGCTGACTTTGAGCAAAGAGTATTTTCCTCTGAACTAAATCAGACGAAACCCTTTGCCAGTATCAGTGTCTCACACTTGGAAAGACTCGTGCATGTATGTGTAAATTTTTTCAGATGCTAGCTAGTCAGGTTTTTACAAGTAGAAAAAGGTGCCATTGAGTCAGAGAATGTGCCATTAGAGATGGTTAAGGTGTTTTTGGTGTATAAACAAAATCAGCATTTGCTTAAATTTCAAAAATGTGCTTATAATACCATTGGAAAAATCTTATGACTGATTGGTTTCTATATGTTTGCATAGCAAAAATTAAATTTTATGACTTGTGATCCTCTTTTCATGACAAAAGTACACAATTATTTGGTTATCATAAAAAATGAAACATTTTTAATGTTTTGTTTGTTGTATTTAGGTCATTTTATAAAAACTGCACCATTTCAGATGCAATTGAAAACGGCAGTCCATAAAGCTGCCTTTGTGATCAAGACCTCACACCTTCACACGTGTGACTTCCGTCTGTTCAATCTCTCTCGTTGCATCTTTTTTTCCCCACCCCTCCACCCTCTCTTCTCAGTTCACCAGTGTTTTCTTTATTTTACCAGCACTTTCAACTGCAATAGGGGAAAGCTGCATTTTCTTCTGGTATTCTTAACTGTCTAAACCTAAATCCTGCAGCTCCTTGGAATTTTGACCAGGCTGACGTCACAAATTAATATGTTAAGTTTGTTTCATTGATTTAAACCCTTTCATGAGTAACGCAATGTAAGCCTAAACAAAGGATTTAATTACCTTTTGATCTGACAGGGTACTGAAACAATCTTTAATGGTTGTTATGAGAACATATTTTCTTTTTATTATCTTACAGAGAGAAAACTTTTATCAACTGAAATAAAATTACCCAATTTGTTGATCTTGCTCCCTTCCCCCTCACCCTTCTTGCTCTTCCTCCTCCACTTCCCTCTTCTTTCCCTGAGGGCAAAGTGGCATTTCGCCCCTCAGCCGACCACTTCCCTGATCCTGTGCTGTCACTCTTGAAGGCTCCTAGCATGCTGTGCCCTACTGTGATTGAGCATTGCGAGGTGTTTCACGCCACTGTGCATTAGGCGAGACAGCTGTAAGGACAGTGGGTAAATGATATGTATGGATTGCAAGGGCAAAGAAATTCACGACTAGGTCAGGTTGGAGCAAACAACACATCAACCCATCTGCAGACTATTGTGTCCACCTGATCATGGTCACCTGTTCTCAATAAAATACATCCACATAGGGTCCAACTGAAGCTGCAAATATTGGGATATGTGCATGCACGTTTGCACAAGAGGTGTACCACATGGATGAATTATTGTTTTGAAAGACTCAGTGACATTTTCCTTTAGCTCAAACCACCCATAGAACTAATATTTAAAATACTTACCACAACAAGTGGAACACAACCACACTGAACTTTCTGACTCTTAGTTACTAATAACTTTAACAAGGTTCAGGGACATATGGCCACTTTTTTAACAGTCACTTATTAAATTATTTTTATTTACACAATTATAGCGTGACAGAAATGAGAGTTCATCTTCTTAAAAAAAGATTAGTTCAGCCTAAGGTGAAGTCATTTGAGCAGTTTATTCACACTACTTAAAGTGTACAGGTATGGTTTTTTCCGATTTCAACAAGGTTAAATTAATATTACTTGATTCACAATGTTTTGTGATTTAGCCTTGGACATCCTGACACGTACAGTATTACCAGACCTAGTGGGAGTTTTGTTGAATGGACCCTTTCTGTTGTGTATATCTGGATAAAGCTTACAACCTTGTCCCTCAAGAAAAACTTGGAATTTGCTGCAAGGGTATGAAGTCTCTGGGCTGCTCTTAAAGGTTTTATGGGTGCTTGTATATGTAAAGCATGAGCTCTATCAATGCTTTTGGAACAAAGTTCAGCTGCTTTCTAATGTAAATGAGACTCTGCCAGAGCTGCCCGTTTTCTCTAATCTTGCTTGTGGTGTTCATGGACAGAACCTAAAGTTGTAGGAGAAAGATGTCTGGAATGGAAGCAAAATATCATCTGCAGATGATGTAGCGTTTTCAAGCCAAAAATGGTTGGCAGAGAGTGAAGTCACAGGGGAAAGCATGATATTATGTAAGTTTTTTATGATTCTTTGTTTCTGGAATGGTCCCCATATGTTTCTATTGCGTACAAAAAAGTTTCATAATTTAGCTTCTGAGTATCTGCCTCTAGGCCTTTCAGTTTATTCTTCTCTTCACAATCATAGTGATCCATTGTTGTCTTTTAATTCTTGCTTGGAGTTATTCCAAACAACCTGAAGAATACAAAATGAAAATATTGTCTGTAGTCTTTTAGTGATGAGGTCCTACTTAGAACAAGAGTTCTTTTGTGGAGAAAGGTGATAAGAGCAAGTAATTCTGTGGATATATATTTAGAAACTACAGATAAGCAGCACCTCAAAAGCCAACATTTGTTTTAATTTTTTGAAACTTTAAATTCACATTTCCTTTGGGATGTGGTTAAAGGTTAACCTCAGTATTTCCTGTACAATTCCCTTGCATCTCTTGCCATTAGTCATGGGTTCCCACAGGGTTCTTTATTCAGCTCACTCATGTTTTCTCAACAGTTTGCCTTTTTTTTTTACAGATGTATCATTCACCTTTGTCAAGATTATTTACGGCTGTATATGTGTATGATATTTCTGAAGGCTGAAGATTATAGGACTTAAAGGTTGTGCTGCTCGTATCAAGATTTGTTGCAAGAAAACTTCCTGCTACTTACCATTTCAAAAAGATGAATGCTCATTATGGGTCCAGCCAAACTAAAAAGTCATTAAAATAACATCACTTTTTCTCTGCTGGTTTAGATGCTTATTTGTAGCAATAAATGCAAATATTTAAGCATTTATTACCAGGTTCCTTAATTTGAAAGCAACATAAAAGAGATAATCTGTTTATAGTTGCATTGGTCCTCCATCAGGTTTGTCTAAGAAGACTTTGTGAATTACATAAATTACATAGAATGCAGAAGTTTTAGAATTATATTAATATTAACAGAACACTCCAATACTGATATATATCCACTGGCTTCTAATAGAAACCCAAAGAAAAATTAAGGTTCTTCTTTTAACATACAAAAGTATAACATTTCGTAAACAAGGAGGTGCTAATGCATGTTCAGCTGCTGTTGTAAAGTCAAGATTTAAGAGCAATTTTAACATGCTTCAACCATCAAAAGAGATTTATTGGTATTGCCCAAATCCACCTTGAAAAGCCTATTCTCGCATCTTTGGGAGCGGAATACATGTTCTCTCCAGATCAATACGTATGTCCGTCCAACATCTCTGCCTGCCAGTCTGCCTCTTGGCTTGTCACTGTCTTTGGAGGGGATTTTAAAAATCTCTGCTTGTCACTCATTTCTATTTTTTCCCTAATTTTCTTTTTTAGTTGCATGGATGATCTTGCTTTACCCTCACTATAATTGCCATATTCATTTTCTATCTTCTCCGTCTGTTCTTTCTTCTTTTTTCTACTGTTCACTCCTGTCTTCTGTCACTCTCTTTGAGTCTCCCTAGCAGAGACTGCCACCCCGGGGCTTCACAAGCTGGCCAGTCCGCCGCATCTGCCAGCACATCTTTAGCAGCTTGGCAGTGAGGAACGTCCGTCACAGGTTGTAATCAAACCTGCCTGGAGACCGAGCGAGGAGGAGAGAGCAAGGGGAGGAGGAGGGGAGTGAAAGTGAGGGGGTGGGCCCCTCCTTCTGCCTGATTAATCATAATGTAATTTTAATTAAAAAGCACAGTGTCAAAGGGTTTAGCTGCCTGAGAAGTGAGCCCAGATTGCCACGCAGCAGCAGCCCCCTCAGTCTGCAGGCAGGAAATGTGTCCTGACAAATCCAAGCACTTTGGCCAAAAAAAACAGAGGCCACCATTACCAGGATATTGTCACCAATAGGAGGGCAAGGAAGCGGGTGAGAGTAAGGGTGGGGGTGACATGGAAGAGGAGGAGGACAGGGAAAGCAAGGAGAACAGAGATGGGAGGAGATGGAATGAGGGGACAAGAGGAAACAAAGGTTGGGGGTCAGACTGTCATGCCAATTGGCGCTCGGCGCAAACACCCATGTCACGGAATAAGAGAGAGGGGAAGAAAGGGAGAGGTGCTAGAGATGCTGGCATCGTCTTTTGTCAAGGGTGGATACCATAAGCTTTTCTGAGCGATGCTGCAGGCTGAGGGCTTTTGAGTGCTTTACTTTGTTTACATCTCAGGTGCACAAAGTGTCCTCTCAGTGTCAGGCCCCACTATATTTACTCCACCTGAATCAGGGTTGCAGCACGGTATGGTGTCGGCTCCCGGCCAAACTGTGGCTGAGACAATGTAGCTGCTTGAGACAGGCCAGAAGGAGCCGCGGTGTCACCCGAGCGAAGGCCAGAGGGCTGCAGCCGGGGTCAGGGAGAGTTTCTGTGGTGATGTGCCATGTCAACATGGCTGAGCTGAAAGCAGAGCCAAACACATGTAGTGATATGGCATTACCCTGGGTCATGAAGACAGGTCAGGAGGATTTCAGGCATGCAGAAAGGAATTAGACTGTGATGCCCATCGTTTCTGTTGTTTCTCACATTAACTTGTCTGTTTAGTGCTTCAGTATTCAGTACATAAACTTCACATTACAAGTAGGGGACACTAAGCAAATATGTTTTTTTATTTATTTGTTTTTTACTAAATAAATTCTAAATGATAAAAGTTTTATAAAATGAATCCTCCAGAACCTAGTTTATATAAAAATAGACACCAACTGTAAGTGTTTTAAGCGCATAAAAAAAAAAAAACTTAGATTACAGACTGGGTGTGGAGAACTTATTGTAAAACTATAGTGATTCTAGAGGAGTGACATGAAGAATCGTTAAAAAGGGCCATAAGAATTTTTTTTTTTTTTTTACTTTACAACAAACCATTAACATTAAAGTCAGTAGAGTCACTAAAACATTTCCAATGGTGTAGTAAAAGTCTAGTCAAATTCTATTAACTTTAATATCCCTCCATGGTTTAATAAAGTATACTGTAGTCTAATCTAATTTCTTATGTTTTTTTTTCACAAGACCTAAGTCATAGTTGCATCCAATATACATGAGCTTCAGCTATTTTGTAAAGAAGGATGGGGACATCAGTCTTTAGGTGTGTATAGCTGGTAAAGTCTTAACCCAAAATTTTTGCAGCTGCTGTTGCAAATAAATGAAAATAACATTGGCCAAAGAAAGCCTTTCTTGGGTCACTTTCTGGAATTCTTGTTTGTGCACAACTTTGCATGAGACTCCATTCCTCAGATATTGAGTCGGGTGTTCGCATCTCATTTTTGGACATACAAACATTTCTGATGTCAATGTCAATGACATTCACATCTTCAAAAACAATTGATTTTATTTTTTTACACTGGACATTTTAAATATTGCAAAAGCTCCCAAACGTCCTGTAGACTAAAGTAAATGAGTTAAAGATGAAATAAAAAAATTGTCCTAAAAAAACACCTAAAAAACAAAATGCATATTGTGTGGTAAGTTCTCCTGCTATGATGAAAAGTCAACTGGATGCTGACTAATATGGGTGTTTTGGGAGGCTGATAGGGAAAACAAACTGTTAAGATGTTGCACAGACCATTTTAAAGTTTTAACAAAAAAAAATCTAAATCCAAAGAGATCAAGTGAAGAACACCCCAAGAAAAGCTGATTTCTGTTAGCGTTTATGGACTTTGTTGTGTTTTTTTTGTAGGAGATGGTAAAGGTGCAACCCTGAATGACCTTTTGTAAGAGGCAAGACGGGAGGAGGTGACTGGGTGGGGAGGGGTCAGAAGCATCAGGGTGGGGCTGGTGGGTCTCGGGTGAGGTTTTTGGAGGTGAGAGACCATGAAGGACCCTTGACCCAGACCTAACAAGCATTTGATTTCTCCCTCCAGGTTTACACTGCTCAGATGGGTGGTCTCTAAGCAACATGAACTACTCTGCGATCCGTCAGTGGGTCCCTTGTGCTTGGGAGGTGCAATAAGACATTTTTAACATTGTCTAAATTTAAATTCAGATTTTTTTAAATTTTATATAAATCACATCAATGATGTCTAACAGGTATGTTATAATTTTTTTTATAAATGACTTAAAAGTTTTAAAACTATAAAATTATCATAAGACCATTAACTAAAGCTGTTTTTAGAGTGTTTTATGTATCACAACATATTTTTAAAATATAAATATGTAAACAAACGGCTATGCAAAAAACATTCATGTTGGTTTTATTTATTTCTCGCATTTTGACAACAAACTTTTTAGTAGGACAGTTGTTTTTTGTGACAATTTTCTGACATTACGTTGTTTGACCATTTTCAAATCTCATAAAAAATGGGTTTAATACCCAAACGGAAGTCTTTTGTTTAGGCCCCAGTGCATATGGTCTGTTTCAGGAAACAATTCGCTTAAAAAAAAACGTAACTGTGAACTTGGTTTCTACATCAAAACACACAAAGGAGTAAATCTACTTATTTAATATGCAAGTTTACATAATGATGTCAAAAGAGGCAATAAACACTTTATGCAAATTATACAATGCTTTTATTTATTTGATCCTCCTATTTTAATTATGTTTTCTCAAAACAAAGTCCTTGCTTCTTTTCTTAGATTTTCATGAATGAAAGTTCCAATTTCTGGCTTTATTTCTTATCAACCTAAGTCAATAGGTAGACAGAAGATCCACACGTACAGGGATATTAATGAGGTCCCTGTATGATCTGATGTATTCCATATTGACCTGTGATGTAGAGAGAGACATGCTCCAACAGATCGAGCACACACACACACACACACACACACACACACACACACACACACACACACACACACACACACACACACACACACACACACACACACACACACACACACACACACACACACACACACACACACACAAAAGTGCAATGTTGATACAAAATGAATGTGAATGCCTTGAAGTCTGAAGTCTTTTTATCATTCACTGCTGGCCTCTCACTATGTTTTTCTTCCTTGTTGTACAGTTATACACAAACTATTTGACCCTTGTAAGACTAAACTTATTCTGGAGGTCATCTATGTGTGTGTGTGTGTGTGTGTGTGTGTGTGTGTATGTGTGTGTGTCAGAGCAGTAAGGACGGGGACGGTAACAGGACGGCAGTGCTGGTAATGGCTGGTCAGCTGGTATGGCGAGTATTCAGGGCGGGGCAGCGCATTGTCCTCTAACAGCTCCAACAATGCCCCTCTGAGCGGGCCACACATCTACCAGTCACGGGCCTCTCTTTTCCCTCTCTGCCTCCGCTTGTGTTTCTGTCCACCATGATAGAGGCACAGCGAGAAGGTGTAGCTGCGTTCCTCCACCTGAGACCACAATGGAAGCACCTGGATCACACCCTGGATGATAATTAGGACCCAAACTTAAAGATAAATAGTCAAATTGTTCATATTCATTAGTGCATGATTTACAGGCCATGAATAAAGTATGACAAAAGTATTCATTTAGCTTGAAGTTTTTCACCTATTTTTTCATAGTATCTGAAACCTCAAAGAGTTTCATTCAAATGTAATACAGTCTGAAAGTTAGTCAGTTTTTAAGTCTTGAAACAGATTTCACTTAGATGTATTTATACACATTGACTGGCTGATTCTAACGCTATGCAGTCATTTTCTTATTACCTCCCTGCTGTCCTGCAGACAGATTCTCCCACCTGAGCTGTGAATCTGAGCTCAGGTGGGAGAGCTTCTTTCTACCACTTAGATGCTTGTCTAATTGATGCTCTCTATGCTTGCCAGTTTAACTGGATAGTTGTATTTTGGTACATTTTGAACTAAGCCGTACATGTTTCGTGTCTTAGACGTTGGAATAATGAGTACTTAGCAAACTTTGAAGCTAGGCGTAGTGTGAAATGAAAACCGTGCATTAATTTCCTCCAGTGACACATTTTTAAGTTTGTTATTCAAAAAGCAAAGAAAAGCATGTGTACTTTTCCCCTCCATGTCACAATTATACAATATTTTGTGTTGGATCATCTAAATCACAAAAAAATACATTTTTAAAGATAAATACATACTTAGTTATAGTAATTTTTGATGATCTGTTAATTTGTAAGGTGAAAAAATTAAGTTGGATGCTATCCTAATCCATTGATTTGAATAAAAGAGAGATACTATTTGTAATGCATTTTATAGTCTTCTTGTTTTAAGTAATCTTTTTTATTTATTTCATTTTATTTGTAGTTATTTTTAATGCAAGTTATAAGAGATGATTATATATTTTGAGGGGTTGTTAAAACATATGGATGTGTGAGTAAAGGTCAGTCAGGTTACATGATGATGAAAACGCGCCCTCTTGTGGATTCTTATGTGACTAAATCCTTTTTGACGGAATAAAATACTCAATGAACCCAAATGTTTCACAGACAAGAGTCAATAAATCAGATTTGCAAAATTTGAAGCAAATAATAAAAATGAAAAAAAATAGCAGATTAGACATTTTACAATAAAGAGCAAATAAACTGATTGAACGGAACATAGTGGAGCTCAAAAGTTCACATTTATTCCTAAATTTGATGCTATTACATTTAGACTTTAAATGATTGCTTTGACTGATCTAACCAGACCCAAAAATTCATATTCACACATTAGTGTCACATTACCAATCTGAAGAAAAACTAGCTCATTGGAAGCATGAAAAGTTCAAAATTAAGGACTTTGGCACAGTATTGTAAAATAAATAATGAATTTCTAAACACATATCAACAACAAAATGTATCTAATTATTTGCTAAAAGATGGATTGTGTTGTTCAGTTTTGAGTCCTTTTTGATTTAAGTTACTTTTTAAACATAAAACTTAAATCTTTTCACTAAGACACCCTATACTGGTTTAAAGGAATTGTATATTTATTTATTTATTTCTATTTCTTTAAGCTTGTTTTTTGCCTTTTATTCAGTTTATCCTTTCCCGGGCTTCACCTTCTGTTTTTTGTTAAGAATTGTAAATGCAAATTGTGAATTTTTGCCAGAAACTCTAATCCTGATCAGAATTAGATTTTTCTTGAGGTAATAATTCAAAACATGCTTTCAAATTAGAGAAAGAATAACCTGAGTAAATACAAAACATAATTTTCAAATAATTGCAGTTATTTTTAAAGGTGAAAAGGTATTTAAACTCATTTCTGCATCTGCCAAAAAAACAAAAAACAAAACGATGATTAGGAAAATTTTCTGCAAAGCTTGATTAGGCTTTAAAAGCCACCAAAGCCTGGATACTACTTGACCCGACAATCAAGAATGAACTTGTACAGCATGGCCCAATTAAAAAAAAAAATTTGAGGAACAAGTATGTTACATGAATCTTGAAAGGATTACAAGCACTTTCTTATTTATTGAGAATCCAGTAAACCCCATCATCCACAAATAGCAAACACAAAAAGAACGGTAACCAGGAGAGGTTGGGCTTCCAAGATTACTCCAAAATTGCATAAAAAATCATCCAGGAAGTAAAAATGAAGCAAAGGAACATATTTGAAGCACCATGGGCCTCACTCAGTTTAGCGAAAGGAGTTGATTATCCCCAAGATGGGACATCCATCAATCATGTTTTGACTACCCATTTATTCATCCAGGGTCGGTCCCGGGTCATAAATATATTTCTACAGCGGTCATCAGTCGAGAAGAAGGCTGCTTCACACTCAAAGATCCCGAATGAGGGTGTCATGTCATCAGTTTGTGTTATTGACCTACAGCACACTTGTAGTATTTAGCAGGACAATGATCCCGAGCACGCCGGTATGTCAACGGCTAAAAAGTAAGAACCCAATACTAATGTTTGGAAATGGTCTAGTTAAAGCATACACTGTACTCAGGCCGTCCTTTGAAAACCTTTCACAAAGAGAGGGTCGTATAAATCCACAATGATATAAAATACTCAGTAACAGCAAACAGTTCATGAACGTTAAAATGTTTTTTATTAAGGTCACCCTGGACTGACATAATTAGTTTTACTATTTAAACATTAAGGTGTGTGGGAGAAAATACTTTTAGCTGGTTTTGCACCTTATTTTCCTTTCATCTTGCACTGATCTTCACTTTCCCTTATTTTTGTTTTGCAGCGTCTCCTCGTCCCTGTCGGGAGGAGAACCTCGCCCCTTTCACCTGGCTGAGGGGCTCACGTTAATCTCAAGCCGATTAGGCTTCTTATCTGCTCAGCTCTGGTTATGTGCTTTGGTCCCACAAAAATACGGCACGGAGTTGGCCTCCTTACTGTTCCTGCTGAATCTTCACGCCCCTCCCTGTGTGCTCAGAGTAAGCCACGCCGACTTTGATATCAGGGCCTCTCATTCCTCGTGGTGGGAGTCTATTCAACATGTGGATCTCAGTTCAGATGCACGTGTTATTAGTGTCCAAGGAGGATGGATAAACAGGACTGCGCTGGTTATTATTTATCAATATGTAGGCTGAAAGGATCATGGTTTTGTTATTTGCGTGCTGTGAAGTCAGATCTTAAACCAGAGCAGATTTAGGGCACTATAAGCTTGAAAATCAAACTAGGCGGCAGTGAAATTAGCCGGTAGTGGTATGTTTACGCTTTAGGATACTCTCATGCTCCGACAGAAGACATGTGAAAAGTCATCCCATGTCCATGTGAACGCAGTAATGCCATAATTAGCCTTATCCTATTGCCTTAATCAGGAACCCCGGGGCACTCGCAGCAGGGCTTTCCTGCTGGTTACAGGTCTTTGTACTTTCAAGGTCGGGACAAAACACCTGTCAGATCACATTTCTAAAATCCTTTATTCATGTACAGATTTTTTTTTTATGATATTTGATCTACACAGACACACAAAGCCAAAAAAATATAACTTGAAAAATAAAATAAAATTTAAATTAGAATGCAATATTTAACTTAATTACAATATGTATTACGTATAGCTTTTTAAAAAAAAATTTCTACACTATTTACAAAGACCCAGATGTTATGATATACATACATATACACACAGATACATACACACTGTATGTGTCAGAAAATAAATACAGGACAGGGGTCAGGAGACCAAATTTTAGCTGCCAATTCACTGTAAAATGCTTCACTTCCTCCTGATTCACATCCTACAGTGCCTGAGCGTTCACATGTTAGACCCCTAATTCAGATTTTTGCTCCATATATTTAGTTTATGCAGGCGTCCAAATGGGGGCTGGAGTATGATTGTCTTTGGGAGAGGAGTTGTTTTTTGTTTTGTTTTTACCTGTTACAGCATAACAGAAATATAAAAAAAACAGAACTTCGTGAAACCAGATGGAGATTACTCAAAAAACCCAAACTATGAAGGTCTGTAGATATAAAGCATTGGAGATTGATTAGTTTTGAGACAGAATAGAAACCCCACTGAGGTTTTTTTTTCCTCCTATTCTCTATATGTACCGATTATTTATTCAAGAAGTCGGTTTCCAATCAGTTAATTTGTAAGAAAGTTATCGTAGACAGATGCAGACACATTTGTTGGCCTCTTTGATAGAAAATATGTAAATAACTTGAAAATAGAATGTTGTGTTATTATAGTAGCATGAATTCTTACTGAAAAATGTAGAACCATTTTTTTTTTTTTTTTAAGTCCACCTTAAGAAAAAAAACACTTCACTGTTTTAAGGGTTTTCAGTCACATATAATTAGTAATACGTGAATTTCTGCTTGCCTGGGATAATGACAGATGACAGTGACCTATTTCTTTTAGGCACTCTTCAAATGGGAAAGACAAGAGAACATGCCAGTGCGGCGAAGCAGTTGTGTGCTGATCCGCATCAGTCAGGGAATAGCTACAAGATACATAGATACTCACCAGATACTCAGCAGCTCTGTGCATGCAAACTGGTTGTTGAAAGGAAATGCCAAGAAAAGTTCAGACTGAAAAGTAAACTAGTCTAATCTGTCCTGGAATGACAATTCATTAGATAAAATCTGCGCTTTCATCAGATCTGATTAAGTGTGGGTTCTTGCAAAAGCAAACAAAGGAAAATATCCTAAATACGTGTTTGAAGGAGAATCTGTGATGCTGTGGGCTTCTTTCTCTTCCCCAAGTCATCTGAACCTCGATGAAATACAGTACATCATAAAGTTTTTAAAATACAAGATAATTTTAGTAAACAATCTATCGTTTATCGCCAGAAAACTAAAAAACTGGCTGCCATTTGGTATTTCAGCAGGATAATGCTCTATAATACAAATGAGCAAATTGCTCACCACACACAAAATGAATCCTCTTTGACAGGTCATCTTAGTTTCCAAAGCTATGTAGCTTAGAAAATTTGCCCTTTTGGAAGAAAGAGGGACTGATGAATAATGCACAATACTGCTCTACTGCATGTTACAGCCAGCTAATTTTATAACTTCACTAAAAAGTGCGTAATGATTCATAAATGTTGTATGTGTGACTGAAATTGGAAGCGTCAGCCTTGTGTAACGTTATAGTTTCGTGCTAACTTAAAGAAAAACATCAGTTTTTTTTTTTTTTTTACATTCTTCCAAAAACTATTAAATTAGAAGTGTGTATTTAAAAAAAATCAAATATTCAATTAGAAATTAATTTGCAGCATTTAAGCAATGAATTCATTATAAGACTCGAAATTACAGATTGGGCATCTAACTCGCCCCTGTCTGTACGTGAGTTGAGAGTTGAGCTGGAAAATAAAGTCTGGTAGAAAATTTTTCCTTTTTTATATGTATATCTCAACGTCAGGTGGAGATGGTCACAGTTTCTGCAAGTGAGTGGGGGGATTTGATCAGCTGACAGTAGCGACGCCCTCCTCACCCCCTTCCTCCACCTTGGTCCCTTTGCCCATAGCTTTCATTTTAGCCATGATGTCGGTGAAAGTCTCCTTCACTGTCTTCTCCAGCAGGAAGCCCTCGCTCTCGCTCTCCATGTCCTCCGGGTTAGCCAGGGTGGACAGGGAGGTGTCGACGTACTGCAGGCCAATAGTCACAGCAACCTGCAGGGAGTCAAGAGTAAGAATTTGAATATATGTGTGTGTGTGTATTTACTACATAAAGCAGGGGGATTCATCCAGTTTCACTTTGATGACCAGGAAAGATTAGAATTTTTTCCTAGTCACTGCTAAATTGGATGTGTCAGCTTGACGTCATGTAGACTGTTCGAAAGTTAATGTTGGAAGAGGAAGTTTCAGGAATCTGGGACTGCCACCTCCTACAAGTTAACCCATTACTCCATCTCTGAACCCACTATTCGTGTCAGAACAGAGACGGTTGCATAACTTACAGTAAATCTGGAATCCTTCCAGCCGTGCGACTGATAAGCTTCTGTCCGTTGCCTAAATATCCGGGATTTAAAGAAGACGGATCTTATCTAAATGGCTGTATTTACTGTCTGTGCTGGCTGATGATTGATAACATACTTTGTATTCCTAGACTTTAAGGGATTCTATTTTTCCCAAAATTCTTAATCCTAAAGGTACAGAGTGGCATTTGGTCTTTTTAACAACAGAAGGTGGCAACAAATCCCAACACATGAGGTTAAATGCGTTATGATCGCTGTTGATGGCATTGTTTGAATGATGGCAATTGTAGGAGGTAAAAATATATGGCTAACAATATGGTTAATTGGAGAAAGATATTATGGAACACTAACAGGAACAGTGTTAGAACAGGAAAAAGGAAACAATTGACAAAAACTGTAGAGATGTGCACAATCATGCTAGACAATGGTGAACAGCATAAGGCAGCATAATGGTGGCACCTAAAGGCTTCAGCAGCTTCTGTGCTTCAAATACAATGAACTGACCTCTCGGTAAACTTGAATGTGTTTCTTTTCACGTGATAAAAGCTAATTATTTTATTTGGTCATGATGGCAACTTGAGAACGTTCATTTAAACTGAAGACAAAAGAAAACACCACTACGTTAAGCACTCTGAATAGATAACACACCTTTTTTGTAGAATTCCACTGAATCTCACCTAATTACCTTAACGACATATGTATGAAAACATTTAGATATTTGATTGTTAATATGTTCAATATAAAATATGTGCAGTAATTGTCTAAAGCTCAACATTTATCCTGAGCATCTATGTATTATCTCTAGCTGTTTCTATATCCAATCTAACATAAGATGACCGCAAGCCATGTCCGTCAGGAAATCTAGAGAAGCTATATTTAACAACAAAAATAGTCTAAATCTGTAACCATTAAGCAGGAGACAAAAACTTTAATCTTATCGTTCTAAGTGTGTAAAGTTCACTAGTGAAGTAGTGAAGTTAAGCCTCCTTATGGCTTTGTTTTAGGCAAATATCACATCTCTTCTCATAGATGTGCCAAAAATGATTATGTATTAAAAACACATCGAGTAATGAAACAAATTATGCTCCACAGAATATATATATATATATATATATATATATATATATATATATATATATATATATATATATATATATATATATATATATATATTTACATTAAAAATTGCAGTGCTAACCTCCAACATAGTGACCAGCAACACCAGGGCTCCAATGGTGTTCATTATGCCCCCATAGTAGGACAGCAACGCGTCCCGACAGCCGCGTCTCCACACGTTGAGCTCCTCTGTGTAATGGTCATAGCTGTAGTGAGCTGAGTTGTTGGTCATCTGGAATTGGATGCAGGGTCTGGGGGAGCTGGGGTTGCAGCAGCTAAACGGCACTGCATCCATCAAATACTGGCCATCCACATTGCTCCCGATGCGACTAAGATGTAGAGACAAATATAAAGTGAAGTGATGAAAAAGCGAAACAATTTCCTGTTCTATATTTCAAGTCAGTTTTTTAATAAAACTATAAAACGGCGATATGTACAAAAGTACATTGGACTTGGTTTACGCATATAAAAACCTGATTTGTACTGTGTTCTGGTTCAGTTAGTAAACTTGTACCAATTTACCATAATTTCTGACTAAAGTGTTGTTAGGTTTGTCCATTCCTACTTCTGTTTCATACCAGTGAACAAGCCATTGTGCAAATACTGCTTTCACACACCATAGAAGTATCTGCTCAAACCTCAAAGCTAGTCAGCTTAGTAATACTGAGAGATTGTGATCCAACTACAAATTCTCAGAGTAACCTACTAGTGTATAATTATGAATAGGTTTGTATATTACACCTCCAAACGCACACTTTCTATCTGTAAACCATGGGCAGAATGGACAATGGATTTTGTTAAATCAGGTAAGAAACCAGAAACGTACTTCTTCCTTCCTTTCTGTTCCTTAACTCTACTCGAGTCAACCTGATTTGCACTTTTTTCCAATAATGATTTTTATCATCCCTTTCATATTTAAATATTACTTAGTTTAATTTTTGCCCTTTTTTGCAGTATTTTGTTTTTCATACCTCTTTTAACTACTTGAAAAACTATCACAGTTATAATCACTGAATAATCCAGAATAACGCTAAAGGAATATTTTGTTGGTTAATACTATTAAATATTACCACATCGCCACACAGCAAACAATGGGTTTATCATAGGCATTACTTTAAGTCCTCGGTTTTAAAGAAACAAAATATCTCACTAGTAGTCTGTTGCCCTCAAAAAAAAAGATGTTTTAAATATTAGCATGAATGGATAGTTTACAGGGGAAAAAAACATATCTAAAGCTATTTATTTTTTCTTTTAGTGTTTTACTCCTTTGGAACATTTGAATCTTAAAATATGATACTGTGATAAATTATTTTGTATCTGAATTTTATGGGGTATAAGCAACCTAAACTAAAACGGTATGGAAAGGCAAAAGGGAGAAATATACGGGACCTTTGTTCTCCTAAGAGAATGTGATGTTATAAGGCAATTGAAAGTATTGAGGTTTCGAGGGGCGACATACATTAGTCTAAGAAGCAACAACTATAAAAAACTGTCCAGAAGAACAAGGCACATAAAACAAAATGTAGATTTAAGCCAGGTTTTTGAGTTAAATTTTTTTTTTTCATTTGCTTTCACCACCTTCATAAAATGAAGAACTTGAATCACAAGTTTGGAAAACACTCCACCAGCTCATCCAGTGAAGTCAGATAGCAAATACCGTATGTAGTTTCTAAGAGACAAACACCTGCAATGAGTTGCCAGGCAGTCAGATAAATGTGTGAGTAAATCTGAGTCAGAGAGCATTCTTAGAAGCTGATCTCAGCTGTGACTGATGGTTGTAGGTCAATGGAAAGCCAAGTGTGATTGGATCACAAAGCATCAGTTATTTCCAGAAACTTCCCCTTTCTAATTGCATGCAAACGATCTTGCCCCAGATAACACTTTTGTTAAAGCTCCTCAGAATTAAAGTGAGTCTATAGTGTATAAAATGTACTTCATTAGGTTTAAGCAGATTATTTTTTTTTTGTTAGTTAGTTTGTTTTTGGTTGAAAAGCACTTCCAGGTGTAGCAATAAACCTACACCTGTAAAATTACTCAATATTAAGAAATATTGTTTTGAAGTAAAGCTACTGTTGAATTGAATATTTACCAATCCTAACCACCCAGAGTTACCACACTGAATTGTGATAAAACATATTTCATCAAAGATGCAGTAAACAGATAAACATATCTACAGTTTCTAATAAAGTGCCTTTCTACTAGGAGCTTCAATGTGTTTTAAGTTGAAACAAATGTTTCTTCAGGGTGATTATTATTTTATTTTGTTTTTCTTTTTCTTTAGTCCTTAAAATACCAGAACTTACTCATATTTTCTGATTACATTATTTGCAATAAATCAGATTTTTACTTAGTAGCTTTTGAATTAAATAGTTTTGTCACTCTTACTCCTCCAGTTTCTCCTAAAATTAGTTAAAGTAGTACTACTTTTATTTTAGTACAATTTGGGCTTTACAACCCACCTCTAGCCAATACAAAGCCAGGTTATCTACATGACAGGCATATTTAGGGAGGATTTATAAATGAATTAATATTTGTGTCATCATAAGTTTCCAATTACCATTACCCATTACCAATTCAAAAGTTTGCAGCAAGTTAGGCAACATCTAACAATAAAGCAAAAATGCCTCAAGCACTTCTTCAGGTCAATTTTGAAGTCTGACTTTGAGCAGTGCTATTCTTGGACAGCTGTAAAGTCTTTGCAGATTGGAGAGGACACTGATTCGTAAGGATGTGTAATCCCGTAGCAACAGCAATTATGCTCAAAGTTTCAAAACTCTCCCTTTCTTGGTTGTTCTCCGGTGAACTCCGGTGGTTGACATTAAAATAAACATAAATTGTGTCGTCAACTTTCATTAAAACAACAAGACTCTCCTCTATAGCTCAATATTCCACTGTCTACTTAGCTGTCGTCAACTTCAATAAGTTAACTCTTAGTATTTGAAGGTGAAAATGGCCCTGCTCTGACCTACCCTCACTGCTAAACCACTTATACCCAATTCTGCATAAACAACCCCAAAGACCAGTGACAGTGCAGGATACAAGCTTGTACACTAAGTGGAACAACGAGCTAATTCTCCCACAAATCGCCATTCAAAGCTCACTAGATTGTCATAAGGGATTTAACTCTTCTCACTCACTCTTTGACTTCTTTTGAGCTGAAGTCCAAGTACCGATTGCTGACCCACTGAATCTCAAACCAATCCCTGTAGTTATCATTGCCGCAGCATCGAAAATCTATCTGCATCAGGTCCAGCGTCCTCTTCATGTAGCAGCGTCCCGGCGTGTCACTGTCCTTGTAGAACTTCATGCCGTTCTTGAGACCTTCAGCCAGGGTGAACTGCAGAGGAATCCTCATTACGAAGCATAGCAGAGCGGTGAGGACAAGCAAGGCATTGAAAGCCAAGCAGAACACCAAAAAGGTCTTCAGCATGGGCTTCCACTTTGCAAACTTAGTAGGATCCAGGGAATCGTAGCAGACTTTGCCTCCAAAAGCATTGATGCCACAAGCTATAAGACCCATACCTATAAGCAAGTTGGGTAAGAAGTGGCTCTCGTTGTTGTCCATAAGTTCTGAGCGCTTTCGCAGCTCAATCTTAAAAAACAGGCCCAAGCTGAGCACAACAATCCCAGCCAGTACAGCGAACCAGTACATGAACCAGACCGTCTGAGCAAGCTTTACTCGCTTTTTCAGGTCGAACTTAACTACCATTAAAGCCATTGTTCAAAATGCTCTCTGTCCTTTCCTCTGAAGAAGAGAGTCGAATTGTGTACAGTTGCAGGAGCTTAAAGGTTTCCAGACCCTTATGAAGTTAGAGAAATGTTCCTCAACCAGCCAACCTGGAGTTCTTGGTATCTTGATGCTTTGATATCAGGATTTCTTCAAGAAATTTCACAGGACTAAAATCAGCTCAACGTAAAATCCATCCCGGAGCAAAAAAGCTGAGCTAATATAAATCAGACAGAACCTCAGAGTGGCAGAGGATCCTATTTCTTCAAAACTCTCTCCTGTCCCATCGTGCTACCAAAAAAGATTAGTACCAAACGTCCGAAATATGCGTTTCTGTTTCTTTCCTATCAAACAGGTGAATCTAATCCTGTAGCGCCGTTCTCCCAGAGACGCAGAGATTGCTGAAGAGGCTCATGATTAAACAGTAAGTTGCTGTACGTCATGCTAAGCCTCTGTAAGCAACCTGATCCAATTAACGGAACAGAAATCCCCCCCCCACACACTACATGAGCCTGATCATAAGCCGCTGCCACTGGCCATAATTGGTTTGAGTGTTCACGTGGTCATGTCCACCTTGATGGAGCACAGCAGGAGCTGGTAGGCTCACAAAGATCACGAAAAGATCACGACAGCGGAGGTACAGGTAGAACATACACAATAAAATATAATAGGGTCCAAGAAAATAAATAGTGAACTTTATTTACAAAAACACATCAGGTTCACATGTAACTTGTTCAAGTATAAGAATAACTACAAATCAATCTTGTGTGATAACATCTCATGATCAGTCAGCTTTCTTTTCAGCAGACGAGACGAAAAATAATTGACAATATGAGGATAAAACCTGCAGTCTTTAGTATCAAAGCCTGCACCAAAAAGCATTTTTCAGTTTGGAAGTTTTGAGCTCAGTGCAAAACTAAATATAGTTCTGATCCGATCAAATCATTTTGTCTTTACCTGTAGGTGTTGAAATTTTTAGATCTCGGAAGGGTGATTATTTCTCATAAAAAAAGTTACAGTAAAAAAAGGGGAGAATATTTCAAATAGTCACATGTAGACTTCAGCATTTGATAGCATCCTGCTTTACTTCAGGAGGGAGAGGGAAGCTGGCTAGAGCTGAATACAAGAGAAAAAAATGTGTTGGCAGTTGCAAAATACTTAAAAAGGACTTAATAGGTTCAAACTCAAGTAGGACAAATACCCTGTATCATCAGAGCAATAATGGAGGTGTTTGGATCAAAGCACAATCATGCTTTAGAATGGCCCAGTTAAAGTCCAATGTGCGACAACGTCAGTCGTTTGATGCAAAATGCTTGAAAAGACATATTTAAAAACCTCAGAGCAGTAATTTTAGCAAAATATTGTTTCAGAGGGTTAATGCAGAAACTCTTTCTTTCCATTTCAGGTTTAAGTATTTAAATTTGCAGCTATATTATTTAAGTTGTATTATTACTTCTGCAAGGAATCATAAGCTATTTAAACTCTACTTTTACATGGAAGTGTAAACTACACACTAAAAAACTTCATCTAAGATTTGAGGGTAACATTTTTACTACTGGATTGACCATGTGGCCATACAACTCAATGATAATACATTTTAAATAGTCAAAACTACATAGCTTATAGTTACAAATAGGGAAATGTACAAGATGAAATACATTTCAATCACAGACGAAAGTGTCTTGAATCGTCTTTGAGAGCACTTTTGATAAAAGAACTAAAGATACACATAAATAAGGTTTGTTGTAGGAAGTAGAATTACCCTAGCTTGAACTAGTTAGGATTTCTCATGTAAAAGAAAGTAACCCAGCAGGTGAGTATGACCCCTCACCTATTTACAATAGCAAAAATACAATAGACAAATTTTTTTATCCCTGTAACAATAGCAGCATGATGTATACAGCGTCACATGAAACACACGCTAACCTCAGCCGTTTCCTGATTACCACAACCCATATTCTCACAAAAGCTGCAGTACTGCTGTATTTGTTTTAAGTGCAATCGGTCGGACTATTGCATATACACATTCTCCTGCGTGTTAAGTTCAACACTAAAATACTCTGGGGGTTAGGGGGGGTCTACTATTTCTACTTCCAATGTTCTGCATTATTAATAATCCACAATATCACACAGTTTTGTTTTACATATATTTATCTCTGTGGTTTTATGAAAGTTTTACATGCAGTGCCAAGCCAACTATTGTTTATATTTAGCATCAGAATCAGAATCAGAATCAGAATCAGGCTTTATTGGCCAAGTATGCTCACACATACAAGGAATTTGTTTTTGGTTACACAGATGCTTGCAGTGCACGGAAAATACAGTAAAGGCACGAAAAATACAGTAAAGAAACATTTGTAACATTTAGCATGTGTAATTTATATATATTTTTAAAAGTGAAGTTTTGCGCAGTATAAAAACAATAGAAGTTATAAAAATATATAAATAAATTGTTCAATTGTTCATGAGAATAATGGAAGTTGGAAAAAAGCTTCTCTGTAGCCTGGTCGTACGGGTCTTCATGTGGCTGAAGCGTCGGCATGATGGAAGGCACCGAAACAGGTGACGGCCAGGGTGAAACATTGTTCTTGTTAAAAAAAACATTAACTGAAATAAATTAAATATAATTATATATGACACTATACAGCTCCCATTCAGCATCTACTAAGAGCAATTTAAAAAAACTCTATGAACACCACCAGCAGTATTTGGTTAAATGACACGAAGCTTATAGCCCTTCACAAAAGCTGGTATATTTCTGGTACATTTAATTATTTTACTTTCTTTTACTTTAATTATTTAAATCCTTGTTAAGGAATTATTCACTTTATAACCATTTAGCAAATGTGACAAAAAAATATAAATACTTGAATGTGTCAAAGTCTGTCTTTTGAACCACCAGTGCACAAAGTCGATGAAATAACAAAGAATTAGGACCAAATTCTTTAATGTTACTGAAAATAAACAAGCACATGGAACAAACTTGATTACAACTGTGTCTTCCAACAGTAAAATGATCCCAAACAGACATCAAAACAAGTTTTATAATGAATAAAGCATAAATTAAGCTTCTGGAATGGATTAAAACTGAACCAACGATAAACAGCAGTCAAATTCTCTTCCCCCAAATTATAACCAAAAGCTTGTTGTTGATAATGCTACTATTAGCTGTATATAACTGGTTTACAGGAAGTTCAAACTACATTTGAAGAAAGCTTTTGATGGAAAATGTCCAATTGAAATGAATTTATACCTACATGCTTTTGTAATACTGAATTATTATGTCTACTGTTTTATTTTAATAATCTAACTGAAAAATTTTAAGCCCTTAATTCTTGTTTAAGTTTCCCTTGTATATATAAAAAGCATTCAGTAAGTCCCACTTTAATGTATTATCTATGTAAAAATTTCCTAAAACAATGATTTTTACAGATAAATTCTCTAAAACAAGAGTTAAATAGCAACAGATTTTTTATTTTATTTTGAAAATTAGTTTTTCCTAAATATAAGTTTATAATTACTTAAAATCAGGAGAGAAAATTAAGAACTGTTGTACACAAAATCTAAATGTCTAATTATAAGTCAGACTTTATTCGGTTTAGGGCTTTAGTTATTAAATTTATATTTATTCTGTATGTACGTTGGGTGTTTCAAATGTACAACCCTGTTTTTCATCTGATTACCATCAGCAGCAAATATATTTACCAGAAATGTATACATTGGAATTTTTTTAGGTATGAAAAAATGCTTTTAGAAAGTGCTCTAAAAAAACTCGCTGTGCCGACTTTTAACGGATCAGTGTCGTTGATAGTATTATCAGATCACTGATCAGGTTAGTGTCCCTGGACACTCCACACAAACACTGTACGCTAACACGTTTTAAGCCTTAAGGTTGCTTTAATAGTGGCTAATGTTCTGCATGTTTTATATTTGGCCGCTCTGACTCCAACAATCCCGACTTGCGTTACTCTTCCCCATAGCTCTTGAATTGGACTTTGCTTTCCAATTCTCTGTTGGGTTCGTCTTTCTAACACTTGTTTCCTTCCAGTTAACTTTTCATTAGGTTTGGATTCGGCATTCTAAACTGACAGCTTCTTTTGAGCGGCTTAGTCACCTGGTCAGTAAAAGTTATCAAGCCAGTTGTTCGACTTTTTATTGTGCAAGCCTTGAATTAAAATTATTTTTAAAATCTTCTTGGTGTATATACAGTTTATTAGACTCATTCAAAAATAAAAGAAGCACTTCTACTTTCAATGAATGTATAAATCTCTGTGTTTACATTTGAAATCAGGCACTAAACTGTAAAAGCAGTAAAATAGCTTTTAATATTTGTTCCTAAATCAAATCAAAAAGAGTTTGTTTGTCCCAAAGGGCAACCAAAGGGTGTTGGAGTAACTCATGTAACTAAGCAGTTGTTGTAGATGGTGATGGCTGTGTGACAAACACTGCCAATCCTCCTTCTTTCCTTTCCCTGCTACTCTTTCAATCCAGATCTGCTCTTAAAGTCAGGAAACCAGCCAGAGACGTTTGGAGTCGGGGATATGATCTTGCAGCCATATCTCAGTAAAACAAATAATATTGAAGTTCATCCTACTTGTTAGCTAATGATCTTACATTGCCCATGTTGATGGATGGCAGGGAGGGTTTGAAATTTCTCCCTTCTTTCTCTCCTCTTTCGTTCTGCTCTGCATCCACGACGCCTCCTTCTTAACTCCTCTGAGATGTCTGGCTTCAGTTGTTATATTAATTCTGCTTTTCCAATGTTAATCCGCTGCTCCCTGTTGTAAACCACCCTGTTGTTATAGTTAGAGTATGCTTCATAACAAGAGGAAAATGTATGAAAATATTGGAAAAAAAATCAATCCAGCTGTACAGCATCAAAACAAGAAATAGTTTAAAAAAAATCTATTTCTCCAAGAAAAACAGGAATGAGATTTCGAAAGAAAAAAGGAAAGATTGCATTAAAAGTTGAGGAGCTACTTCAACGTGTTGGCACCTTGAGCAGCGCAATTCTAGAATCAAAAATTATAACTGTACTAGAACATAGCTGCTACAGTGTTAAAAAACAAATTTCAGCAAGGCAATTGTGGTTTTAATCTGGTTTATTCCATGCTTTATTAATGTACTATAAATTTACACAGCAGTAACTGACTAATAATATTTAAAAAGAAACAAACACTGAATTTTATATTTGTTTTGGAAAACTAGTAGGTTCATTAAGGGTTTCAAAACAAGAAGAACAAATAATAAAGCAGGAAACTTTATTTGAATAGATATGCACAGAATTGTTTTTTTAGTTCATGTCAAGTCTTTCTTGGGGGAGGTTCTTCCTCCCCCAAATGTGATTTAAACCAATAAATCGAAGTAAATTCATAAATCGCTAAACATGCCTGATTGGAGAACATTTCTAAAACGAAACATTTTAAGGGTCCCAGGTGGTTTTCCGGTCTTCTTCTGGAATGACGGTCCAGTTTGGGGACGGCGTCCCCGAAGCCAGCCAGTTGAAGTCGTCCACCTGGCTCCAGTTGTTTCTGTCCCGGTCCAGGCCGGACGCGGCGAAGTCCTGATCCAGGTTGGGGTAGGACCAGCAGAACGGGGCGAAGCTGACGCCCCGACAGTCCTCAATGATTGCCCGGCTGGTGACATGCAGGTACACCTGCGTGTCCCTGGTGTTGTGGGTCCTCAGCTGCTGGCAGGGGAAGGCCAGCTCGCTGTCGCTGCAGTGATCCACAAACACGGAGGTGGCCACAGGCCCGCAGAGGATCTCACAGGTGCGGATGTGTTTCAGGTGCAGGGTGCTGGGAGAGCCGTACAGGCGGACCTTGCAGTTGGTCAGATGGGTCAGCAGCACGTCTCGGTTTTGGATCTCCTCTGATGTCTTTGTTAGAAACTCGTTGCTGATGTTGGAGAAGTCGGCTAGCTCCGAGACTGTAGCTCCATCAACCACGGTGACCTCTGAACCCACAGCCTCAGTAGTATTAGTAGTAGTAGGGGGAGGAGGATCTGAGGCCTTCTCCGCTGCTTTGGTCCTCGATCTAAAGGTGAACTTCTTCTTGGGGAGAGCTTCCTCTCTAGCCTCGCTCAGAGACCCTTGGAGCTTCTGCAGAGCACCCTGGGCTACTCTGATCTGGTACTGACTCAAAAACATCATGCTGTCGTTCAGAAATCTCTGCAGATGCACCATTTTGCTTGTGGCTTCCTCCAGGTTCTGGCTCACAGCGGAACGGTCATCTCCCGAGCAGCCGTCGAGAAGCTCCTGGATAACCGCCAGCTCGGTGTTAAAGGTGCTCACAAAGTACTGGCTCTTCTCCTCGCCGGCCGACTGACTTTCCTTGGCCTCTTTACGACGCTCTGAGTTTTCCACCAAGGCCTGCTGGCGCATCTGGATCCGCTTCTGTATCTTTGCGGCTCCATCTTTGTTGTAGAAGCCGTTTTCCTCACTCGCTTCGGTGGCGGCGTCCATGTTGAAACGATACCGGGTGTGACGACACAGTCACTAAATCTCGCGAGATTTCACACTGCCACCTGCTGGTCCGCAGGTCTATTCAGAGTTTTTTTTTTTTTTAAGCTAAATAATCGTATATTAAAGCTGTTTCATCAGGTTTTTTCCCGATTATTATTGAAATTATTGTCAAGAAAACTATTTTTACACAGAAATATTACGTTCGACAGGGAAACATTTAAAGTTAGTTGCTAACAGGGAAAGTTAGAAAAAGGTTGTTGCAAAGCTGAAAAAGTTGAAAGGAAGGAAAAACTGACATGAGAATTACGGAAACACAAAATCTTAAGAGGAATGTGACCCATGGCTCAGTTAAAAGTTTTACAAGACGGTAAAGGCGGCTTCAGCCAGGGGTTTGAGAGCCGTCATTCAAAGAAATTGCTTTCTTTCTGATAAACAACTCTTAAAACTAAGTAATGTGAAGCATCTTATCTGGAGCAAAGAAAAACTGCTGTTGAATGCTGAGGCATAATTCAATTTAAAACATTATAACTGCTAGAAAACGTGTGGTGGAAAATTGTATTTTTAATTTTTATTTTTGGTACCAAAATGTCTAACGAGTATTAATAATTTTAACCTAGGTTTCACCATTGTTGTTAGTGCATAAGTCATGGCCAGGAATCAATTTCATGCAGTCAAAGAGGGAGATGTAAGAGACCAGACTCAACAATGCAGAAGACCTATGAAAGCAAGCTGCACCACAAGCTCTCTCCTGTTCTGTTGTTATTGTTTTGTCTTGCTCCATTTGTCTTTTTTGGTCTAGAATGCCTTTCTTATTAGATTAATTAAAAAATCATGAAAATTTTTGAAGACTAAAAACATTACAGATGTTATAAAAGCAGATGTTGTTTACCTACACTACAATCACACTAATAATCTTTCTTCTCTACAACTAAACAGCATTTGGGCCCTTATCACATGTATATTACATAATTGTCAACAACTACTTTGCCTTTAATGAAGACACTTAAAAAATAAATATTCAAAAAGGACAATAAGAATACAACTTATTTTATATTTATACACACAGCAGGTTTAGGATAAAGATGAGGTTGATTAAGTAAAAATAGACATGGTATAGGTCCTGGCACTGGGACTGTTAGTATGAGGAATGAGACTATCTGTCCTTCACTTCTACAGTAATAGATTTCAGGACATAACAATTATTTGGTCTGAAATATTGTGGATGAACCAGTTTTTAAAACAAATTTATGTCATTCAACACTTAAAGTGATTGAAGAGTTTCCAGAATCACGGTGGAGGAGATTTGCTTTGGATTTACTGACATAGTATTTTATGTTAATGCCAGACATTTCAAATTTAGTGTTATCTATTCAAAATACATTGGTCCAAGGAGTCTTGTTTGTTAATTCAGATCAAAATTTGTTGATGGTCATGACAATTGCGAAACTGTCAATGTACTCAATTCAGAGTTCAAATTGAGTTGCTGTGACACTGACTGCTAACATATATCCTTATTCGGAATTTCTAAAGAGACTTGGATAGACGTTAAGACAATATTTGATTTCCCTTGGGAATAAAAAGTACTTTAAACTAAATTCAATAATATTGGCTTCTTTAGGAACATTATATTACTTTTTGGCTGCTGTAACCATTTGTGTTTTATTTGACAACAAAAACTATTAAATAGGCTAAATAATGGAAGGTATTTATAGAAAACAAAACATGAAAGTTGGCTTGGTTCTGCTAAGACTGGATCACATGTCCATACCTGCAGAACGTCAAGGTGAGGTAAACACAGGACCGCCCTCTACTGTTTGCTATGATAAAGCATACATTTTCTATTATTAGGGGGTTAGAAATATATATGTGATATGATATTTTTTTAAACATGTATCTGATCGTATAACAGCGGGTATTTATAAGTAAATGATGTGTTTTGTTTATTTCCCATAGAAACGTGCGGGGTCGTTGAGCTCCGCTGGTCTCGCTGTGCGCGCTGCCCCGGCGACCCGTGCGGTGATGGCGAGGAAACCCCGTTGACAAGACACTGCTTTTTCATGACGGTGAGTTCCCCTTTGAGTGTATTATAATTTTGTGATAAAAATTTCAAGGAAAAAACACACACAGGCTCCTTCCTCCCTTTCCTTCAGGGAGGGAAGAGAGTTTGAGCGGAGAGAAAAATCTATCAGAGACAGAACAGGGACAGTGAGAAAATATATATGAGTGGGAGAGGGAGAAGAAGGAGGAGGAGGAGAAGGAGGGGGGGAGCGAATTAAAAGTTGCCAAATGGAGATATTGGGTTTCAAGAGGAGTGAGACAGGAGTAAAGGGTTTGCCTCTTTTTCGGTCGTCTTTATGTTATGCTAATCCGGATAAATATTTATGGCTCGACGCGGTTTTAGTCGTTTAGAGCTCTCCAAGCGAATTCCAAACGACGGTTTCCAAACGGGCGTCGACGACAACGCGGCTAGCTAAAACAGGCCGAAGGATTTCACGCTGAAAATGCAGCGTCCCCGAGGGCGGAGATGGGACAAGAACCGGGTCTGGGCCCCGAAAAAAACCTTTCCGCTCGCAACAACAAAGTGACGGTGTTGTTGTTTTTTTTGGGTGTTTTTTTCCCCCGTTAATCGTCGAGGACAAATAAAGGCTTCAGCCTCCAGGAGTAGGGAAAGAAAATGCGTCAGAGACTAACGGCCGTTTTCGTCGTCCTTAAACGCGATTATGTTTTTTCCTGGTTTCGGTTTATTTTGTTGGGATTAAAATGTGCTAATTTCAAGTTCTTGGCGTCCGTTTTACTTAGAAAACAAATAAATAAAAATACAGCAGTGTTCAAATACGAAGCAAAGAGGCTTGTTTTTTTCCCCTGTTGCCTACATGCTAGGACAGATTTCCGAAACAGACGTTTTAAGTCAGAAAGGCTGCTCGAAAAGTCAAAAAATACTCACTGGAAAATATAATTATAAACAGTAAACACTTTAAATGTGAAGACTTAACTCAGTCCGGGTTAGTTTTACGTGTAAATGGAGCTAAAACCCAATTCTTTGTGTGACGCTAGCTTAATTTAAGTTAAACATAAAGTGGAGAAGCATCCGTTAAGCTTCCTTGTTCCATAATGAGGGTTATTTATCTTTAAATGTTATTTAATATTTGGGGTTTTCCAACTAGTTGTGTGTAAATCTAGTAAACGATTTTTTATTTCAGGACAATGATCTATCGTGGACATTTTACAACAAAGCAGAGGCTCACAGGCAAACGTTTAGCTTCAGCCGCAATTTAGCAAGAGGTTATCAGTTTTTAAGTCCAGCTTTCCACTTCGGTCTTTGTTCCCCCAGAATCAAAGATGGTGGCTGAGCATGGCTCAGCTGCAAAGACAGCCCCATGACGAGCTCCAGCCATTTTGTAGTGCTGCAGTTGTTTCCACACATGCCATCACAACGACCCAACTCTTACTTGCAACTATTCAAAATAAAGTAATTCACTGTCTTTTTTTCCTGTTTTTTTTTTGTACAGTGCTGTAGGGATTTTATTTCACTGACATTCTTTTAACAAACTACTCCCATAGAGTTATTCACATACTCCAAATATAGCCACACACTAGTGCTGGCTGATTCATAAAGCCAGCACTTCATAAAGATAGATGCTAAAACTCAAATCTCTTTACTATGTATAAAGTTGGCAGTATTTATTTATTTATTTTTTTACATTACAAGCACAAGTTGTAATCTGTATGGCAGCAGAGAGAACTATTGGGAGGGAGTTTCTGTCTGAAAGGCATTTGTAGGAGTGGTGAAAGGCTTCCTGTTTTTCACTTGTGTACTGACTAGTCAAATGTCCCCTTCCACGCCCATATTTTAGCCTTTAATCATGTGTAACTGGTTACCATACTCACTATTTGCAACAACCTTGGCCATCGACCTTTTTAAATGACCTAAAAAGCTGTTTTTGTTTTTCTTACACAGCAGCCCAAACTGTTCCAAAGAGAATAAGTCTTACATGACTGAATCCATGCTTCCTGGTGGACATCTTGTGAGTTACATGCCCTTATTATGACAATCGACATTTTCCTAAACCAAATAACCGCTATAAAAAACCTATCCAAACAGTACGTACAATTGCAAATATAAACAGTAAATACATTAGTTTTGTTCTTTGTTGCTGATATTCTAGTGTTTTTTTCTATTGTGTTAAGGCCTCTTAATGACAATTATTAAAGTGTTTTACCCAATGGCAAGGTTAAAGAAACTCATTAAAGAGTAGGCCTAGAAAATAGTCAGATTTACACAAGTTCAGAAAGTCTTCTGCAGCCATTCTTAAAAACTAAATAGTTTGTTTAAGTTTAACATTTTCTAGTTTCCCCGGATTAAGGCCCAAACTTAACTTGAAATAGGAAATTCCTAGTCTCTAGCCCACAACAAATCAGAATCTGCTTTAGTATTAGTTTTACCGTCCACAGTGGGTTGCGATAAGTAGAGAACACTTTCAGGTTTGACTGAAATTTACATCTTCTCAAATGCACAACAAAAATACGTTCTGAAGAGAAGTGATATAGTTAAAGCATAACTTATTTGAACCCAATGACAAAATATATTCAATAGAATCAATATGATTGCTCTCTTATCCTAGCACGACTACCATCTTTAAAGGATGGTGGTGGTAACATGGTGTTTGGCTTCTAGTGCTGTTTGTGTTTAACTGAAGCCCTTGTGCATTTGCCGAATTTGTCAATATCCTCTAAAATCAACATTTTAGGTTATTCACATATGGATGCATTTTAGTTTTAAGGCGGTGAAAAAAAAATGGAAATTCGTATTTTTCTAATTTTCCCAAAGAAGCGTGGTCAGATGTCAGAAGGTTGCTGGATATAAAATGCAGGTGCTGGAGCTAAAACTTGCTAAGTGACATTGACCAAATAGTACTCGTGTTACATTTAAAAAAAGATTTTTATCTAAGCCTGTTTGTAAAATAGTGATCTTGTGTGGATTTGAGAAAATCCATTCCTTCAAGCTGATGCATTGAATTTTGTCCCAATAGTCGTGATCGTTAATTATGGAAGATTTTCACCCTAAAAAAAGAATGGTCTACGTAAAATGCCCTATCTTATTCTACCATTTAACCATGATTAGGTTGTATACACTAAATGACTAATATATAACACATCTTTAAGCGTGCATATTTGGGTTACAAAAACATCCTCACCTGCTGCTTCTTAATACCTTTTCAGGTGTCATGGACGATGAGGACGATCGCCGTCTTCTTGATATTTTAGGGTAAAACACCACCACCCCCACAAAATGTCTTACTTAATAAAATGTTGCAAAATCAGTGCAAGAAACACTTAAACTAAGGTTTTGAAATTGTCTGCCAACAATTATGCGATACACAAATGTAAACAATTTGATTTGCAATCTTGTAACTCTCCCTTCTTCGCATTTTCCAGAGATGTGGAAGCATTGAATGATTATCTCCACGGCAGCAATAGCAAGTCTGTAAGTGGCACAAGCTGAATATTTTTTAACCATTCATACATACAAAAAAAATATCCCCAATTATGTAATTCCTGTCTTGTTTTGTTGCTAACAGATTGGAGAAGACGATGTGGCGAATGCAGCTTATGGATCCGATGGATCCTTTTTTGCAAATGAGACTGTGAGTATATTTGATATCCTTCCCCTAAATAATATACAAAAAAGAAAATTAAAAAGTTGTTGCAGATGAAAAAATAAACTTTTGTGGCCTCACAGTGTAATACATTTTTTGGTTTACACTATATAGTTAAAATACTCATGCTCCATTATACAAACCATGGTTTAGCCACAATTTCTAGTTATGGATTACAAAAAAGTCTTATGATAGATAATTTTAGAAATCAAATTTTTAAAATTTATTTTAGCTAATAAAATAGATACTTAAAGTAATATAAATGTAAATAGCAACACTTTTTATATGTTCAGACTGGCTGCAACACTGGCATCAAGGATG
The DNA here is from genome assembly GCA_032876305.1 of Orestias chungarensis. Classification (NCBI taxonomy): domain Eukaryota; kingdom Metazoa; phylum Chordata; class Actinopteri; order Cyprinodontiformes; family Cyprinodontidae; genus Orestias; species Orestias chungarensis. The sequence goes on along the minus strand of JAVLVB010000350.1, from coordinate 452,922 downwards.
CCTCTTCTTCAATGGGTGATTTTGTGGAGGATCCAGCTGGGGCAGGCCTCCACCTCACTAGTACTCTCTCTTTTATCGAGGACGAACTGGGGGCTGGGAGCTCCCCTGAAGACGTCGACCTTGGAGCGGAGGATCAGCCCTTTGACATTCTCCAGAAGTCTCTCATGGAGGCCGACATCACGGAGCAGACGATGGCCCAGGAGGCCTTGTTGGACTGCCAGCCAGCTCCAAATCTCGTGCAAGCTCCAGTTTCCTTCCCCTCCCAGCTGGTCTCGGGGGGTTATGGAGGAGGAGTGGGCATGGTAACCACTGCAACAGCTGCATTCCCAGCAGGTCAGGTTCTGCAAGGAGTATCTCCACTGGCCAATGGTTCTGCCCAGCATATACAGGTCTTGGGTTCGTTTGGGGCGAGCGGTGGCGTTATGACTCTGAGCAGCTTGGAAAGAAGTCCTCAGCTCGTTCTAAGGCCAGGGGTGCCTGTAGCTCCTGCAGGGCCTGCAGCGGGGGGGCAGGTCTTTGCCCCAACCCAAGGACAGGTGGGCCAAGTTGGCTTACCATTCAAAAACATCCCCCTCCAAAACTTCATCATTCAGAAGGGCCCTGGAGGCACCCAGGCTATCGTTAGACCAATCCAGCCCAAACCCTCTCAAGCTGGGTCTCAGACTGTCTTCAGCCTTGGACTTCAACCCACTCCCTCTAGCCTGGCTAATGTCATGAACACGAACACTGTTTCTACCGGGGGACAGTATACAGCTAATGGTTCCATAGTTGTTCAACCACCCGTGGATCAACAACACCTACAGACGCAGGCAAATATACCAACAGGGCAGTTCTTACTACCCAACTCTTTGACGCTCACTCCGTCTAACAACATCCACAACGGCTCCGCCAACCCTAGCCAACCAAACGCCCTGATTACCAACCAAAACCCAATGCAGATTGCACCAGGGCAGAACTTCTCAGCGCCACCAGGAAGCCAGCTCATCCTAAACCAGGGAGTTGTAAGCGGGACTCAGGTTGTAGGGACCGTGACTCAGACTTGGACGAGTGTTTCCTGTGCGAGCTCCACCCCTGTTCAGACTTACTGCACGCCTGGCCGTCTGACTCTGGTTGGTTCGACGACCATCGGCATCGGGGGTCAAGGCCAAGCGTCCTCCTGTCCAGTGCAACGCCTTCTAGTGACTCAAACCCAGAACTGCACCTCTCTGTCTCCTCTACCGAGCAATGTGACACAGGAACAAAACGTTTTTCAACAGGTATTGTCGTCATGAATCTGTTATTTTCTCTTTGTTGTTTTTATTCTTTCCAGCGTTAACTCTTGTTTGACTACCACGACTTTGCTTTGCAGAGTTGCTTATCACCAGCTTTTAAACAGGGACCGCCCAGCAACATCCATGGTAACTAAAACTAAAAATAACTACTTAAATTAAAAAACTCACAGTGTTAAAGTTTATCTGCTGAAATTTAAACTTGTCACTTTATTTTTCTACCTCGGCCCTGAAATCAATAAAACAAGAATTAACGCTAAACCCTGAGGTATGGTCAGTAATCAAATCATGTAAATGTCTGAATATTAACGTCAAATAAGGGATATAATTTTTTTTGTCTTCATAGAAAATGCTCATTGCTCCATCACTAACAAGAACAGAACAGTGAGTTTCCACACACTGTGATTTTTCAGCTGTTGTTCAGATTGCAAATTTAATCATCTAATTTCTAAAAATTTCTATTTCGTTCCCAAATTCGAAAGAGTTCTCCAGCAGCTAAGGAAGGATCATGCTGAGGTTCAGAACCTAAACCGACGACAGTTCACATCGGTAGAGGACGCGCTGCAAAGACTGCTCCCCTACCATGTGTTCCAGGGGGCGCCACCATGCCAGGATGAGTTCTCACAAGGTATGTCCTTGAAACATCATTCCGCACCTTTAGCCGGCTAAGAAGACTGAAACTAGCTCTGAACTGTGTGCTTGGTAATTCCCAGTGGACGAGGAGTTTGAGGACATCGCAACACAAGTGGTGATGAAGACCCAGAGTATGGTGAACAAATACAGACGACTGCTGATGGTGGAGGCCGAAGTAAGTTCATACGCAAATACAATCTGCCGAGGGATTAAAGGCCATCTAAAGTAGAGCAAAGCCGTTGTATAGTCTGGTGATTTGATTGCAGGAAACCTTTTTGGAAACCAGTGCGCTCTACTCCGTTGTTTCTAATACAGGTAACACGGGAAACGCTGGTTTTCTGACGCAAAATTCATTTGTGGTTGGCCCCTCCACTCTTAGCTTCCAGGGCCAAATCAGATTACCAGAAATGACCTGGTGTACGGCTAGTTATCATTCCCAGCATCTTGGTTTAGTTTTCTCCCAGTTTAGACTCCATATATTATGTCTATTAATTAAACAACGTGAAAAACTGATTTTGTCTTTCATAAAGTGTTTAATGGTTTATTTACATTAGCAAATGTATTAAATGAAGTGTTAACTTCCACTTTTGCAGGCCGTCAGGGAGCGAAAACCCACATCGAAGCTTTTTTTGGTTATTTACACTGTTATGAACTGCTAATCCTGGAGTATTTCACAGAATTTACTTCCTTTGAATACAGATTACAACAATTACAACCAGACACTGATCCGTTCTTCTGTGTTTTTTCTGTTCTTTATGTAAATAGTGCTAAGATGTATTCAGAAATACTTTCTGCTAAGCATTAAGGCTTTTACCGGCAGATTATGTTTGGTTTTGCCACTTTAACGTCTCTACAGCCCTGAGAACTGTGCTACATTTAGCGGATAATGGAGATTTGGGGTTTTCCCCAAGTCATCTTCAGCTTCTAAAGCTATAACTTGCTCGTTTTTTGTGCAGCGGTCCAGCCCCTCGTCGGAAATGGTGATGATTGACAGGACATTCAACCAGGAGGAGCGCAGCAACCTTACGCAGGACAAACGCATGGTGCTGGTGGATCCAGGTAGAGTCTCAAAAACCAGAGGAGCAATTTAAGACTAAATTGAACATTAGTGAGAAATGAGAGGTCTAACGCTCTGAACAGCAAAAAAGGGGATATTTACCAACTGTACACTTATATTAAAAACTGTAATGGGGCATCAATAGATTTGGTGTTCCTTACTGGATAATGAACATCCAGCTCATTTGGGGTTGATAAGGACTAAGACTAAAACGCTGGGGTAGTAGTAAATAACTTAGATCAACACAAAAAGTTAATATTGAGGTGATTTGTCTGCTTTGATGAACCCTTTTCATAGAAAACTATTGATCAGCACAGTGGTTATTAGTAGCAAGAAATCACTTTGAAACATCCTTTTTTTTTATTTATCAGTTCCAGTTCCTCCTAAAATTACCAGAATTAATACTTGTTGCTTTCAGTTTTACTTCTGTTCTTAGCACCTAGTGTCAGTCCTGATATAATATAATACCAACAACTGATTTGAAAACATTCCGATTGTGGCATAATGTATTAAAAGTCAGATTTTGATGTTGCTTTTTATATTATAACTGTAAAGTTATTATCAAACTAGTTGTAGCTTAAGTCTCCAGAAAAAAACAATACGCAAATACAGTAAATAATAATGCCAGGAGAGTTTTATGTCGCAGGCTGGATCTTAGCTGAACCTCACTTAGAATACAAAAGTAATCCGACGCAACTCTCGGTTTCTTTCCAAGATGGCTTCCTTGAGGACTTCTGCTGCGGAATGAAATCCAAGGTTTTCCAGGACTCCTTTTCCTCGCCATCGGAGGGAACTTGGAATCACTCAGAACAAGGCTCTGTGGAGTCGACACACAGGACAGACTTCCAGCCTGGGTTGGGAGACCCGGGAGGGGGCGGGGATTTCCGACCAGCGGACACGGACGCTCCCCTCAAGCCACGCTTGGAAAACCAGAAGATTTTGGAACTGCAGAAACCGCAACAGAGCTTGGGGTCGAGCAGCGGCGGCAGCAGCCCAGACGGTGCCGACAGCTACACACAAGGTAAAGCCTCACCATTTGCATCGGCTGCAGGAGGACCGACTCAATGCCAAGTGTCGCCCCGGCTCACCTCGCCTCCTCACCAGGACGCGGACTCTGCGTTAGAGGCGGCAGTCAACAGCATCCTGGAATGTTGAGGCGGATCCTCCATATCATCCCTATTATGTATGATCTCTGTTTTTTTTGTAGGTACCTATCGATTATTATCATTATTATTATATTTTTTTTTTTTTTGTCAAACTCCAGTGTGGAGAAAGGTTTACTCTAGTGACACGCAGCCATGTAGCATTTGTGTAGTTTGCATCGGAAGGTTTTTTTAAGGGTTTGCGTCAAAGAAGGTCGGGCACTTACAAAGATCCGGGAATGTGTGCAATGCAGCAGATTAGCAGATGAAAAAAAAGTTGAAAAACAACAGTTTTGAAAGCAGGAGTGATCCTATCTTTACACATTTGACAGTTTGTGCCATTTAATCCCCCAAAATTATGAGGAAGCATCAGCTTTGTGCCTGACTCTAGGTTTATATATATATATATATATATATATATATATATATATATATATAAGTTTACATGAAGAAAAATATTTACTCCCTGTGTTCATAATGCATTACAAACTCGTGGCGTTGATGATTTCCCTCGAGATGACCTCAACAAAGACATCCATGTGGGAATATTGCACTAAACATACCATCAATTTACATCAGCACGAGGCACGCATCGTTATCTAGTACTCAGTGAATGTATTTCAGTTATTAAATTTAGAAGGTGAAACATAAATATACATTATATGTACATTTGGTACACGTAAAGTGATAACTCTTTATTTATGGTATTTTACATCTTACAGCAAATAAAAACTCGAAGTTTAGTTTCTCTGGCGGTTCTTGAAGGAGCGACATGTGACTTTTATGTATATTTTTTTTTACCACAAATTTTCCCTCCAGTAAACTTTCCATCATCGCGCTTTTACAGTCTGCTTCTTTAGAAGTTAGCTGTATACCGAAATCATCAAAATCAGCTGAGATTAACACTACAGATACATCACTTTATGTATACTTAATGTATATATGTTTTAGTTTGGGAACTGAATGACTGAAATACACGGACATTTACCCCAAAGATGCGCCTGTGTTTGACCAACATTCATTTTCCCACCCGCTTTCAGCTGCCTGCAAAAAAAAAAAATAATCCATCAAACTCCTAAACTGGTGTTACTGTACTCTTTAGTGCAAACCTTCACCTCAGACACTTTTTAGTTTTTCATTTTAAAACATGTGTGAAGATACGTCCTCAGATTAAGGAAGATTTGTTCATTTCTCTTTTTTCTGGCTCATTTATTATCTGTTATGACGGCCAGTTTCCAGGTCTGCCTTCTGGATGCAACTTATACATTAATCATATCTGCCTTTTTTTTATGCTTTCCGCATGTCTGTGTGTTTAAATGCGTTTCATCACTGCGGTTACGAGTTTTCAGGCAGCTCGTCGTGCATTCTGCTTTAACGTTTCAGTCGTTCACGTCGGCTGTTCTCCGATTTCTGCTGCCACCCCACTTTTACCATGTTAACCGAGTTTTCTATTATAGTTTTTCTATTATTTTATAAAATATGACATAAAATGACCACCATATACAATCAAGAATAATAAAAAAATTGAATGGCTAAAAGGTCAGAATGACCACAAACCCCCTTAGATCTGTTTTTATTCTGGGTGGATAAAAACAAACCACAAATTTGTTTAAACCTAAAAGAAATATTTACAGATTTTTATCATTTCAAGGCTTTATGTAGCCGTCGACGATGAATCTTTAACTACTTTTTCTTTTGAAGCGATCTTCTTAAAAAACAAATCTGCACTGAAGACTGCTTTTAGGACCAAAGGTTAATGGTTCTGGACGGCGCTGCTTTCGATCTCTCGTTGTTAAAGGCCTTTTTTCACCAGGGCGATGGAAGATTATGTGCCTCTACATCAACGTACGTCCACAGTAACGTTGCGCTTACGCCCAGCTCATCTTGATGCATCTCACAGGTTCCGGTGGGAACATACTGTGCTCTCGTCTCTTCCTTCACTCCCTCGCTTGCAGTTTCTTGTTGTTTCTGTTTGTTTTTTTACATCCATTCATATCTGTTGGTTTATCTCACTTTATTTGTATGGTTTGTTTTTGTATGAAAACGGAAAAGTTGCAAACAAAATATTTATAATTTTGTATTGATAAAAGAAAAAAGAAGAAAAAAACAGTTTCATGAAAACACACGACTGAAAATTATTATTTTTTGAGTGTGTTGGCTGAGAGGCCAGATGTCAGGAAACGTAGTCTTATGAAAAAAAGGCTGTCATTTCCTCATTTGTAGCTAAGTGTGTTCACTACAGCAGGGAGGGGATTCAACAATAAATTCACTTTGAACACAACAAAAGCAGCTCCAGTGGGACTGAGAAGCCTCTTCTGTTTGCCCCCCATCCCCATTGCTATTCTGTGAGAGCTTTCAGACTGTCACTGAAGGGACTCGGCGTGCATGATCGCACCATGTGACCGCGCGGAAGCGTTGTGAGCAGGAAACGGCATTTATGACCCTTAAACAGAACTTAACACACAAGAGGTCGACATGTTTCGTGTCAGTCCTTAGGGCCAAATCTATTGGTTGCATTTAATCTCATCATTAGTAACGACTTAATAGTGACATCTAGTGGCGGCCAGGATGTTCCACAGACGTTGATGGCTAAAGCAGAGAATCCAAGTGAAAAAATGTTTTGCAAATGCTGTTTTTACTGTTCGCTTGGGGTAGAAAATAAATAAATAAATAAAGCTGGATTTGGCCCCTTTTACTATATATCTATAGTTTATATAGATACTACATACATATATATATACATATATATATATATATATATATATATATATATATATATATATATATATATATATATATATATATATATATATATATATATATATATATATATATATATATATATATATATATATAAATAAAAAAAAAAAAAAAAAAAAAAAAAAAATCCATATCCTGGAAACATCTGTGGCGGCGACTCTTAAAATACCGACTAGGTTAGTGCAAGCCTTAACAAGCCATCTCTTGAATCAACTCCTTTTTTCTTCCACTAAACTTCACATGCTTTAGGATGGGTACAGGGCTCTGAAACAGCATAATGAATATTGAAACAATCTTGTCAAATTTGTAGTCTTTATCATGATCTAAAACTTTATTTAAACTGAAGACGCATCAGTGTTAATAGAAATAAGTTGTTTAAATGCATCAGTCCGGCTGAATCTATAGTTTTAGGTTTTGAACTGAATGGATAAAGTTTTTCTAATTTATTGAGTTGAATGTATTAACACTGAACTATCTAAGGGATGAGATCTACAACTTAATCTTGTGACTTGGTTACTTTTGATAAAACCATTTAAAAAAAATTCTAATTTTTTTTTTGTCCCAACATGTAATTATTTTGAAATAAGATCTCAAGATTGTTTTTTTTTTTTGTCATCTTCCTTATATTTAGAGAAAGATTAAATCTTGTTGTCTTATACTCAAATAAATATGGAATTAAATATCCATCTAAAGCTACAGATTATTGTTCAGTGTTAAATTTGACATGACATAAAGCAACAACTGGTTGACCTTTCTTTCTTAGATTATGAGATCGCATGCATGCAAAGAAGTTGTCCCATTTAAAAAAAAAAAATATATATATATTTTTAGAAATTCAGATTCAAATTGCTTTAGGGATTTTCCTTGAATTCATTGCATAACTTGTGGGAATGACCTTGATGTTTCCTACAACTGTTTAAATATCTCCTTTGTTTCAGCCTCTTGCCCACGATGTCGTTTCAAAGATTTCCTTGACAAATTCATGTGGTTAAAGTTTTGATTAAACAAACACATCTAAAAACAAACATCAATGTATTTACAAGACAAATGATGTATTTATTTTTTTAGGAGAAGAGGTTCAAACTTCATATTTCATTTAGACAACATTCACAAGCAGCTGCCACATCTGATTGATGAGAGAGTCTGTTCAACGCAAATTCAATTCAATTCATGCATAGTTTAAACGAATAATTCGCTCTTTCATCATTTTTCATTTATAAACTCAGTGGAATTCTTAGTTGAAGAGAATCAGAAGCGATCTGATTTCCTGGAGTCTCAGTCGTCCGAAAGCTTCATTCATCATCAGTGATACTTCCTCCAACGATTTAACTCTGAGAAAGAAACAAAATGGAGATTGGATCTGACCTCGCAATAATTAGCACGTTACATCGTGTAAGCAGGTGCTGCTGCCGACGCTAACTTATATGGGGGTAACTCCAGATGTAGCCGAGCACACAGTAACCCGCCAGCAGCATTCCGACTCCACCGACGCCTCCTTTCTTCACGTCGATGTACTTTCTGTAATACCACAGCCAGCCTGAAAGGAGAAAATATCACTGGATTACTGCAGGAATGCTACAAACAGCAAGTACTGTAGAGTTTACTTAAATATACTAAAACACCGAAAACAGAAAGCTTGTGGCTCCCGAGAGAAGTTGGGAATCGTAGCACAAAAGCTCAAATTTGTCTTTGCCTCAGAATTATTATTATTTTTTGGATCAACACAAAATCGTAAATAATTAGGTAAGGAAAAAATGAATCAGGGAGCTGCCATGGAGGTAGGAGACTCTAGCTGGCATTTATGACCGAGTAGCAACAACATATCAATTGTGGGAAGAAAAACTATACCAAGTAACCTCACAATCGATGTTTGACAAACGGCAAATGTTGAAGGGGTTACTTTGATCACGTGACACCAAATGAAACCTTTTGGTCTGCATGCGTTTCATTAATTCTGGTTTAAAATCGACATTTAACATAAAAAAACAAACACCATTTCAACTTTTCATTTAATAATTATGCAACACTTTGTGCTGGTCTCTCTGTGAGCAATATTTACTCTCAGGCCATCCAAATTAAAGTTGATTAAAAAAAAAAAGACAAATGTCGATTAAACATGAAACGTCTGCAAACGTCTCTTTTTTTTTCCATTTAATGCTATTATTTATGGAAAAGAATGTAAACAAAACACTTAGTTTCTAATAGATGACAAAAAAATAATAAAATAATATTTTTATTAATTATTATTAATTATTATTTGCATTCAAGAGCAATTTTGTATCCTGACCTCTTTGGACCATTTCTACAACATCTTTGGGTCGACTGGGCTCTCTGCTGGCCAGCCAGTCGGAAAGGTCCTTCAGTCTCACCTCGCTCAAACTCCGCTCTGTCAGAAACCCTGCAATTCATAAATAGTCATTTTAAATAAAGGTTTTAGAAAATACTCTTACTTACAGAACCAATTACAAAGAAGGGAAGGATTCTTACTGAGAGTTATCTTGAATCCAATATAGAAAAATAAAGAAAGTCATATATTCTCATTTTTGAGGAGCTAAAGCCATGAAATACTTTAAATGTTGGAGCAAGATTTAAATCTGAACTCTAGGTTTATCTCTATAAATGAGAATAATACTGAAAAGGTTTATTTGAACACCAAACAAACTCGATTACATTCATTGCGAACAAAATTATTTGCGATGAAGAGATGTTATGTTTGCTCCTATTTATTTCTGGAGAAGAGGGCTGCAGTCCAGAGTGGGACGAAAACATGTTTTCTTTGATTAAAGAAAATCATACATTTTTTTTCTGAAAATCCAGATTTGGGAAGAGGAAGAGTGGAGAGCACTTAATGCTTTCTGCTGAACATCTTAATGGACATTTTGATTTTATTTTCCAACAGGCATCTTCCCAAAACAATCAGAACTGAAGTCTAATAAAAAAATCAATGGAGTTTACGCAAGAGCTCTTACAGACCTTTCTCTACTAACTGAGCCACAACCCAACTAAAACATAAGAAATATATCACGCTTAGAATTTCACTTCTCACCTGAAGTATTGAAATACCTTCATTATGACATTTTTATCTTCAGTGATTATAACACATCTATACTAAATCCTGCTTCCTGAAACACTGACCTTCAAGTGATTTATCAGGAACGTTCTTCTTTCTCACGTCCAGATGTAAATCCTTAACTATATTAGGCGGAGAGAGAAGCTGGCTGGGGTTCTGGTTGACAGGTGCCGACAGTCCACTGTGAGGGTCTGCCTTCAGGCCTGCATTCAACCCGAGTGGACTCGTACCTCGATGTACGCCTGCGCGTGATGAAGATGGCTCCGGCTGACGGTCGGCCTCCTGCTGGGGCAGCTTACACTTCGGTGACAGTTGTAGGTTGCAGGGTTGTTTTTCTGTGCTGAGCTTCTTTTCTGAATGAGCTGCGGGCGTTGCCAAATGTTTTTCGGCCCGTTTTTTGTTCTCCGCGTAAAGTGAGTCTGGACTGGGTTTGATTTGTCCATTTGGGTCTTCAGCAGCGGCGATGCGGCTCAGGATGCTCGGGGGGCCGGACCGCTGGTGGCCGGTAGCTCTGCCGAGTGTGGCTTTGACATCTTGCAGAGTAACCCTCGTCTGGTTAGCGCTTACTGGTTTCACAGGCCCCTCCGTGGTCTCCCCCTCGTCGGCCTCCCAGAAGTTTTCTCTCACACGACGGGCGCTGGTATTATTTTTATTCACGTTGGAGAGGAAATCCTTCACCTTTGTTGAAACTGCTTTGAACTCTGTCTGGTCACTGGTTTTATTCAGACTTAAGTCTTTTAAGGCTGATCCGGTTCCCTTTAGCGCTTCCTTCGCAATATGGTCAGATTTAGCTTCTTCTATCAAAGCACGGAGACTCTTCTTCTTTGGTTTGGAAAACGTAAAGGCCAGTGGAGAAGCTGGCGAGGTAGATCCTACTTCTGTTTTGATTTGTTCAGCCAGCGTCTGTGTCTTTTTCTTCTTGGAAGATGATGCAAAACCCGATAATGAAGACAATCCATTGGTTGATGTTGCTAAGCTCACTGGTTTTATAGACAGCAGACAGCCTTCGTCGTTTCCCTCTGGTGGAAGATCTATTGCTTTGGAGATTTCCTTGGTCTTCTGTCCCTTTGAGGTCGTTTTAGAAAACGCTGAAGCTAAATGGGAAGAAGGTTTTTGAGCCGCTGCGACATCGTGTGTGGTCGGAGGCGTAGACTTCACTGCTGCCTTGCAGTGTGGAAGGTGACTCTTCAGCCTTTTGAACGTTTTTCCACAGAATGGACACACCTCTGTGGGTGGAGTAAAAAAACCCCCAAAAAAAAAACATAGAGATGATAAGAAAAGTGCAGCACGAAAGTAATACAAAGTTTTACCGATTGTTTAATACGTCATCATGTATATAAATGTCATTTCAACCGACCAAAATAGCCCACGAAATATGTGTCTGATTTTAATTATCAGTCTGATATCGGCCTGAATCTATAATGTCTGGAATCAGACAAAACAAGCAGTCTGTTTACAATTTCCTATTAGCAGCTTGTATTCAGCACACAAAGCAGTGTTCACTACAAGAGCCCATTTGCTAAAGTTGTAAACTACAGTTTTTTATTAGAGTAACATCTCTTAAACAAGCAGTTTCTAACATTTCACGGTACACATCTAACAAAAGTCCGTACGGTTCACGCCAATATCGTCTTGTGTTGAAACATCGGTATCAGAAGTGAAGTATGTGCATCAGGAAAGGCCTGATTAGAATCTTTACTGAAGACACTGCATCAACGCCGAGGCTTCAATGTCTCAAACATATTGTTTTACCATAGTTTGTACACTGTCATTGTTGAGTTCTGTTTTTAAAGAATAATCCAGATTGCTCATCAATCTCAATTGATGGCATTACTTCGTTTTTTTGGGGGTACTTCATATCTAACGTTGGAGGTTGGAGCAAGTTTGTCAACAGAATGCCGAGCCTACATTTATATAAGCCAAAACAATTCAAATAAAAGCGTAATATTGTTATGTGTGATTAATATAAACCTTATGTGTTTAAAATAAAAAGTGCGGGCTGACCTTTTAACTGCTAAAGTCTCTATAGGTGTCTTATTTAAATTAGTTTGAAAACAGATAATACGGCAGGTGTAACCCAAATACATTATAGCGCTTACCCGATGTCATTTTACCCCTTTTTTAAACAACATGTTCCCAATATGAACAGAGGAACAGTTTCGCCTCTTGTCTTATTACTCAGCTGCGGACTTTAACGGTTTAAAACAAGTTATGGCTTCTTACTAATGGAGGACAGTTTTAGGTAGCAAAGGTGAAGCCTGATTGAAAAAAAAACAAACAAAAAAACGGCAACCGCAATTTAAAGCTTTTATGTTGAACTGAAGTTTTGCTTAGTCGATACTAAAAAAACAAGTTATGGTGGAGTAACCAGGTAAAGTTTCACTTTAACGTGTAGGTGTAGGAGAATAGGCAGTCTCCGACAGAGCCCATACCTGAGCGCACTCCGCCATTTTGAGAAGGGCAACGTCTCGGAACATTAGGTTGCTACTAAATTGGATATTTCAAACGAATAAAATACTTTTTACTTTTAGGAAAGTTCGCTTTATGTGCATATTTACTTGAGTACCATTTATAGCATACATACACACTTTTTTATTTTTACAAACATATAATAATCGTTGTCTTTATGCATAGTTTTATAACATTGTAGTCTGAAAAACCCCGTTGCCCTGCATGCTAATATGGGTCCCGTAACAAATCTCGCCCCTCACAATATGGCGGCGGACCAGACAAGTTGTGCGTACCAACGACGACGCGGCACGTCCATTTCCGCGTTAAGGGCTCGAGGCGTTGTACGGTTCTGTGTCTATAGATGATAAGAGGAGAGGTTTGGCTTATTATTACCGTTATGGTCGCATGATTCACATCTCCCTACTTCCGTCTTTACATAAATATTCCCCTAACCGTCAATTTACAAGAAACAAAGTGATGTCGTCGTCTGGTTCTGTTCGCAGGAGTTTCAGATTTTCTACTCTCAGCTGCTTTGAAGTCGATTGATGGGGTTAAATAAATAATACAAATAAAACACCTCTGTAAAATGACTTTTAAAAAACAATTCATCTTTATAATATTCTCCTAACACGATAGACCAGTTTTTCTTTATTGTACTATATTGACATTTTTGTCTAGTGACTTTCTCATCTTTTCTTAAATGTCTGTATCAGACATTTCACCTCATGCTGTCAGACATGTTCTACCTTTAGATGTTTCTTTTAATACACAGGTAGTAATCAAACCTGCCTGTGGTTTGTGAATCTCATTTTACAAGAACATAGTTATTCGGAGTTTATTCAAGAGTTGACAAAAGTCAACAATACTTTTTTTTTTTTTTTTTTTAAAGGTCCCTTAAAAATGTGTTAAAAAAAAATAATTTTTTGTATTAAAGGTTATTTGATAGTTGGAGACATGCATGTTTTACAGAAAAGCAACCCTTGCGCTGGATTATGTTCTTAAAAAGACTAGCCATACTGGTCTCTCCTGGCAATGGCTGCAGGTTTCCTTCACACAATTAGACCAAGCTGATCATGCAGTATAAAAAAAATAAATCCCAATTTGATACAGTTGCACAAATCCCCAGGCAGGAAAAAGGGTGATCAGTAGCAGCATCATTAGAAAAGTTCAATTTATTGATAGGGTTTGAATAGCATGGGATTTGACATGATAAATTTGAAGAAAAAAAAAAGTGATGGAAAAGAATTATAAAATAAAATCTACATCAAAAGATCATCCTTGATGGACAGATGAAGTGATTTAAAGAATATCCAGCATGGAAAAAAAGAAGAAGCTTTTTCTACAACCATTTACATACAAGATAAACCGCAATAATATTTACAGGAAAACAGATTACAGTATTTACAAAAGCCAGACATCGAAGCAAAGCCAAAACTCTAAGGAGCGTTACTTATAACGAAAAGGAGAATTAAAATAACGCAGAAAAACTGTGAAGATTAAGCATAGGATTATTTGAAACGGTCCTCTAACAAAAATCATCCCCCTTAGAGATTGTTCAAATCTATTAAACTCGAGTAGCCTCCCCCCCAAAACTCTGTCATATTTCACTAATAATCACTATTGATTTTAGAGGGAAGTCCACAAATCAGCACAAGCTTACAAGCTTGTGTGCAGAAAACAAAAAAGGGAAATGTTCCGGGTTTTCTTTCTTTCTCTTCCATAAACGCTCACAATTCAGTGCCAATAAAGTTCTCACAGGCTGGTTACAGTTTATTTAAACAATAAAGAGCAAATCCCTGTACAATTATTAACACACATTCACAATTAAGGGAAAACAAAAGGGGATGGAGGGCCGTTGTGAAGATCATTTGATAAGGCATCTACAATCAGTTATAAAATCAAACAGACAAGAAGAGGAACTAGGGGGGGGTGCAGTCCAAAAAAAAAGCCAACTAACTAACGGCATGGAGTGCCACTGGCAAACATCAAATTTCACACATTAGTACTAACAACGGCTCCGATTCAACCCTGAGGAAACAGCTGACTGTAGGTTTTCTTACTGTAACCTAATGGGCAGTCGAAGGTAACCATTTTACCCTCTAATGATCCAAAACAACCAACAAATTATTTTTTTATGACTGATCAATATTACCCATCTTTCTTTCTGTTATTTTTTTTAAAGAGGGTCATTTTTAATGTCTAAGGCAACATTCAGGTTGCCAAAGATGAAAAAAGAAAAGAAAAAAAAGTTCAGTCTTGTGGTTTTGCCCCCTTTTGTTTTCTATCAAACGATAATCAGTGCTGGAGATGGATCAGACATGTTGACTCTGAACGCTCGGGTCAAATAAAAAAGTTCAGTTTTCTTGCCCGGCGTCACCGAACTGAAGTCACACTGCGAGGCCCAGAAACTTTGAAAGTCGGCGCTTAAGTCGCCACTAACTCGATTTATTCAGCTTTCGTTATATGTTGTATGAACATATCTCTCCATGATTATTCATTTTTTTTTTTTTTCGTAATTAGATGGTGTTATCAGGTAAGTCTGCTTCCAATGGTGCCTGTAAGGAAAAAAATAAAAACAGAACAAAAGACTAAGGTGGAGCTCTGGAAAGAGGACAAAGCAGTCAGGATCCGATGCCAACTAGAAACCTAGTCCAGTTTCCTGGTTTTACCTTTAATACCACAGTTTGCCTAAATAACTTTTAACCACAATCAGATCCTGAGCTAACAACAGAGTGAACTGTTCCAAGAGGTGCAAAAACTAGGATAAAAACAGAAAAAAAAAAAGAAGAAAAAATTATGTTTCAAGATCGTAGACATCTTTTTCTGATCTCCCCAGTTGTCGTCGGGAGGCGAGCTGTGGTCCGTACTCAATCGGGTCCTCTTCCGTTAACAGGCTGCCGGGTGTGACAGTGAAACATGGGGTGTTTGTTGTGTGTGTGGCGTGTGCGTGCGTGGGTGGGGGGGTCATTGAAGCATCAGCTGCTTGAGGTTGTCATGAAGGATGGTGTCCTTGACATCCCGGAACACCAGCCTGATGTTCTCAGTGTTGATGGCTGTGGTGAAGTGGTGGTACAGGGGCTTCTGCGTGGAGTCAGGCTTCTGCGTGTCGCGCCTCTTGGCCCGGAAGCACTCCACCATGAAGGACTGTATTTCCAGCAGGCTGTGCTCCGTCCCGGCGTACTCGGGGAAGTAGTCTTTGACCGGGACGAGCTTCACCTTCTCCTCCAGCAGGTCCGTCTTGTTCAGGAAGAGGATGATGGAGACGGTGGCGAAGGCGCGGTTGTTGACGATGGTCTCGAAGATGTTGAGCGACTCCCGCAGCCGGTTGGTCTGCCTGTCCTCCATCAGCACCTGAAGGAAGTTGAGGGAGACGTGAGGAGCTGGTACTTCAACTACTGTTGGTAATAAAGCCGTACTGAGGGTAGGATAAGAGAGAAGATCAACTACAAAACAAATGTTTTGATCTTATAGACCTACGTCTAAAATCTCCAATATCTGCAGTGGAAAGTTTAGTATTTATGTAACCTATTGATCAATGATAAACTGATCAGTGTTTCTCACAACTGTTGAGTAATAAATCCTCAACTAATCAAGCCTTCTTTTGAAACAGTCATTTTAAATTGTGAATTAAAGTCTGTATAATTCTTGCAGATATCATTTTTGGTCAATATCGGTATCAGGAAATACTGGAGACCAAAATATCGGTATCGTATCGGAGGAGGAAAAAGTCCCTGAGGTCCAGAGTCCCACATGTTGGAAAGTTGCATAGCTTTTCAGGATGCTGTTAGAGAGCGCATCTTAAATGGTGTAGCTGTAAATTGGACTTTCATTATTATGATTAGTTTTTATGATGCTTTGAGAGAACCTATTTGTTTTTGATACCGTCATTAAAGACACCCTTTTATTGTCCGGCGTATTCACTAGTGTGATTCCGCCTCCATCTAGACTCTGGGCAGGCGGTTAAGCCTGCAGCCATAAAACTGCGACGATAAACAGTTAAACACGGCGCTTTTACAATACAAACAATAAAAATCAGGCACCGACTCATGCCGTACCGCCCAGTGGACACGAAACTTGCTGCATGTAATTTGAGCGTACTGAATCTTTAATATCAATACATTAAAAACATTTCCGACTGACATTTCTCCGAGGCGTCAAACGCTAAAGGTGTGAGAATAAGCTCCTATGTAGTCTTTAAGACTTCAAAGAGTTTATTTACATTTCCTTTTAATTTAATAAAAAGTTTATTTCCTGAACAGTAAATGTAGAAAGGAAGACCAGTACTGTCTTCTGATATGCTTTTAGAGATTTTTAATGCATCTTAATTTTCCTCAAATATCATTAAACACTTTATTAATAAAAATAATTACTCAGCTTCTGAGGAAGTTGTCTGCTTGAAATTTCAGCCACAAATGCGCTCATTAAAGCACAAAGAGTTTTAAAATACACTGTGTTAATAATATGAATGATTATTCAAGTTGATCTTACTGAATTCTGTCCATCCAAAAACATTTTAGTTTGGGACATGAATGTTGATAAATGGATAAAGATCACAGTAGCGGAGCTGGTCAGTCCGATCATGATTAGAAACCTGCATGCTAGACTGAGCCTGTGAAAAATAATATCATGTTATACGTAGGTTGTCTTGTGATTCTGATGTCATGCGTTTCGAAAACAAAAGCAAAACTAAAAAATACCCAGAACGGCATCAGAACTCCATCTGCTTTACGCCGACAGCTCCAGACGAGAGCTGGCATGTAGACACAGACAGACATGCAACCTTATCTGGCTGGAGATTATCGAGCACAAACCGAGAGGCATCCTCGCAAGAGGCAGTTGAAACACATCTGTACATGTTTCCTACACGTTATTAATTTTAAAATCCATGTTCTAAAAGACTCACGTTTCTTACATTTCAGCATTAAAGTGAAAAATACTGAAGTTGAGATTACGTTTTTTTCAATAATATTTCAACAGTGGTCAGGTTTTCACATGTAACCTTTTAAAACTGGAACCAAGAAAGGAAGAAGGAGTGAAGGTAAGATAACAGAAAGCAAGGCTGGAAGGATGCAAAAAAAAGGAGGTAGGACACTGGGAAATAAGGAAACACAAAACAACAAGGGCAGGCTGGACTCAAGGATGGAAGAAAGGACAGAAGGAAGATAAAGGAAAGGAGAGAAAGATTGATGAGAGGAGTGCAATAACGAAACCATGAAGGAAAAATGGAATGAAGGACAGACAAATAAACAACGTAATGTCAAGGAAGCAAGAACATAAAGAAAGGATGAAAAAGACTTTGTATTAATCTTTAATCATGAGAAAGAGGAATGGAGTAAAAATATAAAACACAGCCTTATTGTTTCAAACTCACTAAATTAGGGATCAATCAGTCCAAGCTAATAAAATTATGACTAATAGCCACTAAAGCTTAAATGAGCCATCAATATAAATGTAGCTGATCTCCGGAAGACATTTTCAAGAGAATGAACTTTTAGGAGTGCCACTAATTGTGGTAAAACTAAATTAACTTTTTTTTTGTTCTGCCTCTAGTTCTGTTAATGTTCTTTTGTATCTGATTTTGCTATGTTCATAGAACAACATGGCGAGCGCCGGCTGCCGACAGCTAAATTTTTTCTCTCCTTTACCTGGTCATATTCAGAGGAGGAGACGAGGAAGAGAATGGAGGTGACCGAGTCGAAGCACTCGAACCAGCGTCTCCGCTCCGAGCGCTGCCCGCCGACGTCCACCATCTTAAAGGGAACATTCTTGATCTCGAAGTCATACTCGTGGATGCCCTTGGTGGGCTTACGGGCCAGCAGGATGTCTTGCTGGCTGGGAAGATAATCCTGCGGGAAAAAGAAAACCTAATATTCATCCAAGATTGATTTCTAGGTTAAAAAAAACAAACAAACAAACAAACGGCTGTTTGTAGATAAAGAAAACGCAACAAAACAACTTGCAGGTAACTGGAAGTTTGTGTGGAAATGCTAATCTTGTAATCCATCCTGGAATCGACACATCAAAGTCTTTACTGAAAACAAGATTTAGGGGTAATCTTCCATCCAACAAAGCAAGACTCAGTTGTGGTTCCTGGTAATGCTTTCCCCTGGGTTAGTTTCTGTTCGGGCAAACTAGACTTACTTTAATTTGATTGTGATCAAACAAAATGAAATATGATCAACTAAACCAAATAGGCTGACTAATATTTCTTGTAGCCAAACTGAGCCTAAACTACAATAGGAGATTAGCTAATTTCCTTAAAATAATCCAGTAAAGATGAACCAAAAAACATTTTTGATCAGAATGTCATCACATCAAATGGATTTCATGATAATGTGCATCTTTTACTGAATCATTTGAACATTTAAAAGGAAGAAATGATCACACAACCCAAGTAATTTTGCAGTAGATTTGCTTTAATCCACAAAGACTAACCCTTGTTACGCACTAGCTAATGTAACGGTATACAAAAAAGTAACACGTCAAAAATCACGGTTTTGTAAGCTTTAATCAAGAAAAAAAATGTACTTTAGGTTTTTAGATCAAACAATCTTTAGATTTTTTGTTCGGCTAAGCTTTTATTCTTCATTTTAGCTGCAAAAGAAACCTTAATACTCCCAAATGGCAGAGCTGAATGACAGCAGCAAGTCCTCTGTTTTGTTTTGGTGATACTCGCACAACAGAACATCATATTGCAACAGTTCCATGCATTGTCTTTCTGTAAATTCTGCATTTTGGTCACATAAACTGGTTGGTTTGCTCTAATTTCAAGCACAGTCCCAAAATTTTTTTTTAAAATTATATGCTTTGGAATTAAATATCAAAGTTTGAACAATTGTATCTAACCCCAAACCCCTCAGATCAAGAGCAAACTGGTCAGATAGAGCAGATCAACCCAGCAACTACCAAAGCTCAGGTCCATCATAAAACAGGAAGCTGATGGGACAAAAGAGGCAAGTTTTAAAAATGAAGGACGAAGCTCTGCTTAGGAATGAACACCTTTAAACTCAGCTCAAGAAACCTGCGCCAACTGTCGAATGATGCCTGAAAACATGAACGTCACAAATAACAGCATGTATGGTAACATGAACACATCTTATCTGAACATAAGTGGAAGTATTTTTATGATTTTTGTTATTAGGATTAACAACGTAAAACAAACTAACACGTTAGTCGCTACAGGTACAAGAGTGTGCGAAAGGGTTAGCATCAGGTGTGAAGCTCAAGTGTTATCAGGCATTTCCCAGAGCGCCTGACAGTCAATGCGTGGGCTAAACTGTTTCCGATGCAGTGTCGACATTACGCAATGCGTTGCCGCCCTTCATTACCCACTGGTTTTACAAAGTGGGCCTGTGTGACATTTGCACACGCTGAACACACAGATACAGGTTTCTAGTCAACAAGGGTAGATTAGCATCACAGGCTAAGTATTGCAGGCCTGTGCTATGGTCGCCATTAAAAATTTCATATTTTAAAGCAGAAATGAAGAAAAAAAATAAAATAAAAATTATATATATATATATATATATATATATTCAGACCCAGGCCTAATTCGCCTCCACGTTGAAAGAGGAGGTACTTCGTTGCCCGTTTCGTGTGTGTGGTTTCAGCTACACTGCATCAAATCTCATAATCTACAGTAGACCAGAGCAACATCAGCTGTAAATAAATCTGACAAAATTACTGCAAGCCGGGTGATTTACTGCACTCGGCGAACGCATTATACCAGACCTCATCATTCACCTCTAAACCCCGACTGAATACCGTTCTCAGGCTGGATTGAAGAGCAACTACAGTGTTCTTGCGTAGATTTGGCCGTTTGAAAAATAGGAGATTTTGAATAAATGTTCAACTGGATACATACTGGATCAAAATTAAAGCTTTATTCCTCAAAATGCACTTTATTATACACAAACTTTAATGCTTTCCTTTGTATTCATCAAAGGGAAAATTGGCCAAAATGCAGCATGATGCTGCCACCACGTTTTAAAGTGGGAAAGTGTTATAGGTAAAGTGACAGCTTTGGCGTTTAGTCCAGATTTCTGGACGGCACAACCAGTAGTTAAACGGATCCTTCCACCCGAGCAGTGGCTCTCAGCAGCTCCACCAGAGTTGGTTCACTAATCATCATCACCAAACTTCACAGAACAGCTAGATTTATACACAGACTATTTATACGGCATACTGGTGCAATCTGTTTAGGCAAAGTATATAAAGGGTAGATGCTGTTTAAGGCAACTATAAGGATTAAATGTTTTATAGTTGCTACAGAGAACCTACAATGTGCCATCCTGCTAATATATACATCAATCCAACAATGGCTGGACTACACCTGGTTCACCTGGCCATGAAGAAAAAACAGCAGCATCAGCTGCAAAAGTAGTTAGGTGACTGAATTTCAGTGAACCTCCCAGTGTCACATGTAACATGAGCACGTTCGATCATGAGAGTGAGTGAACTTACCGGCTGGGAGAGTTTATCCAGATTATCGAAGAAATACTTCACCGACTCCCCCTGCAATGAGAGAGAACGAGAGAGGGAGAGAGAAGGAATTTCTGTTAATTTCACAATGTTTTAGATCGTTTTTCTTGTCCTCTACAGATCTAGTCATTACAGTCATCAGAAGTTGTTTTTTTTGGCCCTAGAGAACCCATGAGAGAGATACGCGGGGTTTTGCTGCCACACATACACACAGGAAATCTGTTTGGTTTTTTCTCTCTCTAAACCGTGTGTCCGCCTCAGAGCCGAACCAAAGCAGGATGCAAACAATCGGATGCTGAAGCAGACGCGTTTTGTGAGCGTCTCTGATGTGCGCAAGAGTGTGGCTGGGGTTTTCTGCATGTAGGAGACGGTTTTGTTGTTTCTTTTTGTTGTTTTGCTTTTTCTCTTGAGTCACTTCTGACGCTGCTTTTGTGCAGCTAGTGCAAGTCCAGACACAGGACTGAGGAGCATTCCTTTACTCGTGTATATAGGGGGTGTGTATGTGCGTGTGTGCGTCTGTGGGAATGAGTGTACAAAGGATGTGTGTCAGTGGGCAAATATTGACCAACAAATAACCACACCAAATCATTTGGACTTGCTCCAAACCTTAAAAAGGACATGTTTAGCATGTAATGGAACGTACATAGAAACAGTCGCCATTAAATTCAAATCTGGCCCAGATGTGGTGCATCGGGTGGTACTTCTGCGAGTTGACAGTGTGTGCAAATCACCCCCCCCCCCTCATTGTGGGTCTATGTCGTCACCTATTGATCCCTGAGAGGAAAAAAAGAAAAGCTAGCCTGACCTGAAAAACCAGTGTGTAAGAGAGTGGATCTGTGTGCACGGGTAGAATTACTTAAGTGAAGAGCAGAACGCCGTGCTACAACAATACAACCAAAAAGAATCTGCAAGGAGAGAGGCTACCATCGTCCATGTAAAGAGACATTTTAAAATCTAGGTTCAGATGAGTGAAGAAACTCAAATCTGATGGCGATCGGTGGTTTTGAAAGTCAAAAATCTGCTTCCACACAAAAAACAAACAAAAAAAAAAACAGGAAGGGAAACCATGGGAGCAATGCCTCGAACGCTTAATATGAGTCACACTGGCGCCTGAAGTTAAAAGTATGGCTGCTGAAAAAGCAAAACTGAAACACAATATGCAAGCAAGCCAGTTCTGCGCTGTAAAACTGATCTAGTTTTTTTTTTGTTTAGTCCAACTTCCTATGGGTAACTGTTCAGAATCGAGCCTCGGGGGTTCGTGTAATTTGTGATGCAAATACTCAAACACTCCGAAACAAGGCGAGCATCACCCGCTGGCGGGGGAAACAAACTAATCCTCGCCGGCTTCCCGACTGCGCATTCAGGTTTCTGTGGAGTCCGTTTGGCTTTTGCATTAGAAAAGGTTGGAAACCAAAGGTGGAGCTGTGAAGTTATCCGTTCACATGGATGGAGAAATGCAAATCTGTTTTGGAATACCGCAGAAAATACTCACATATTTAAGATGATCAAATTAACACTCAGTGGATCCTTTTATTTAATAATCTCAAACCCTTCAGTCCCTTGTTTGGTCCCATTTATTGTTATTTAACCTTCATCTTTTACATTATTTTTTGCTTTCATTAAAAGGAGAATGCAAAGAGGTATCAGAGAAAACCTTTTTGTTTAATACTCTCCGAGTTCATTACCCGTTTGAAATTGAAGGAATCCTTCAAACTTTTTTTTTTGATGACAAATGCACAGACCTTAAAAGAAAACAATAAAAACGGGAACCAATCCGATTTTTACTTTTACGGTCAGACTGATTGGTTTTGGATTATTTAATAAAACTGAATCCTTTTCAATCAAACACTGAAGCGCGTTATCGGTACGTCTCACGGTGACTTCGGAGTGATCGTAGATCTGGGTCGGTAAAAAGTAAATTTGTATGATTCCAGTCACCAGGAAATCTATTGGTGTATTTCCTATGGTATCCCTACATCACACCACACGACTCCCTACAAGCATAACAACAATCTAACGTTTTCTGGTTTAGAGAGTGTTGACATCTATCCCGGTATGGGAAACAATAGTTCCCAGGAGAGGATGGTGACGGTACCTTTAGTGTACCTACCCTCGCTTCAGGTTTGGCGTGAGAGTGACTGCTAGAAAAAGGCTCAGAGCATCCTCAGCAAGTCCTCCCACCCTCTGAATGAACTTTCTGGAACTGCTGCCAACCAGCGAACAGTACCGCAACGTTAAAAGCAGAACCAATGGCTGCTACACAGCTTCCTGCTCCACGCTGTTAAAAAGTTGAACTGCTGCAATGGTCCGGCGCACAGTTAGCTTTACAACAAAAGGACACATTTGTTTGATTTGCAATCCAATTAAAACTAATCTTTTGTGTTTACAGACAAAGTGATGCATTTAAGTCAATTTGCATAAATTACAACCAATGTTTTGGTTATAATTGTTCAATAACATCTTACATAATGGAATCCAGAAGGAAATGTGTATCAACCCTTTTATATCAGTGTTTTATTTGGACAGAACAATGTCCTAAAGGGTGTTTTCCACTAAAGAGGCTAAAGCTTGATTAGCATCATCTCTAACATTTAAAAACACACCTGGACCAAAGGAAAGAAACAACTGGGCATAAAGAGAGAGACCCATGTCAGATAGTTTAAAAAAAAATACAAAAAACTAACCAAAAGCCTCAACATGACTAAAAAGTCAAACTATCATTGGATTTAGCTTAGCATCTCTGATCTAAGCTGGATAGACTAAAGTCTTAACGTACATAACGTAGCATTTGGTATCGACTTTAATTTAGCTTCTATAACATTTCCAGAGGCTTGGCTGAACTAAATCAAAAAAACTGTAGCAGCTCAACTGAAGTGATTTACATAGATTGAAATGTGAGAGTTTTAAATTAATTTAGAGACCCGCTGAATGTTACAGAAAGTACCGCAAACCCCCCAGTATTTGCAGGGTGTGATCCCCTCGATCCACACTTACTACTGCTTATTTTGGTAGTTCAAAGCACAAATATAGCTTAACAGACGTTGATACGCTCAGTGGAATCCTTCGTAACAGTATGTCAGAAGCCATCATCGAAAGTCTTCCTAATTTCCGTGCCACCAGCACCAAAGAAAAGAAAAAGGGCGGTCCTGGATTGGCCACCGAAAAAAATCAGGCAAGGGGATGTGACCTTGCAATGCCCCTGCATTTACTATTGAATAGTTCAGATGTACCTTCAGGTAAAATCTGCAAGTATACATGATTTTCGCAAATAATTAAGAGTCATGTTCGACTGAAGGGTAAATTTGGGAATGGCCTCATACTGAACCAGAAGTAGAGAAGCATGAGTGGTACGCCTCGGATTTTAGCATAAACACGATCTGGTGTTTACCATGTTTTTTTATTTTGTTGTTGTTGTTATGCCTTTGTAGATTTCCAGCTGTTTGACCATCGGGCGTCGGCTTTTGGGACAGATAGCATTTGCCTTCACTGCAGCATAAATTTGAGGGTGAAGTTCAAGGTAGACTCAATAATGACTGTAAGGTGTAAAGGTGATGTCGCGGAAAAGCAAGCCCGTATCACCCCCCTCCATACCTCCATGCTCGACTGTTAGTATGACAGTATGTGCTGCAGTGCAAAGTGACATTTCCTCCAAACATAGTGCAACACATTATGCTCAAACCTCGAGTTTGGCCTCATCGTGCTCATGTAGACACAAATCTCAGTTGGGTAGCCATGTTCTTTTTAGAAAACGTCTTCCCTTTAAACCCCCCTTGAACGTGTTTATTTGCTAATCCAGGCTTCAGGAGTCTAAGACGAGGATTTCGGATCTTTGTATTTTCTCCGAACATTCGGTGGACCTGCTGTCCAATCGTTAGAAGATCAGCAGACAACTTCAGAGCTTTTATCATTTCTCTGTTGTACGATAAAACATTTTTACCTGTCCCGGGTAAAGGCTAGCAAAACTTGCTTCTCCAAGCTAACTGTTGACGTCTTTGATGATTGTAAACGTATTCATTTCTGTTACCAACAGCCAAACGCCTAAACGCCTGATTTATATGGTGGCTACCTATCAGCCAAGCCTTTCCACACATGTTTGCTAATTTTTATTAATGTTCATTTAATAAATACATTTTTGTACATAAGTTGTAAGTATGAAAAACAGCACCGAAATGTGACTGCATCTTAATATTTTCAGGGTTCTTCCAGTTGTTACCTTTGCGCATTATAAAAAAAAAAAAGAATTATTTTATAGTTTTATCCTTATGAGCTGGAATTAAGAGCGTTAATCCTTGAACACGTGTACACAGAGTGCAGGTACGTCCTTTTGCTTATGTTACGTGAGCCGTGTGATGCTCTTAGTGTTTTTGTGTAAATAATACTGGGTAGGAGACTCTGGGCTCTGTTGGTAAGCATAAACCTGTTTAAAACTGAAGAGCAGATCAACATTCCTGCTCCGATCAACACTTGTACTCCGTTCTGCCTGCACAAAAACGAAAAAAAAAAAAGGAAAAACAATTCCCCCGAGAAATAAATCCTACCGAGAAATTTTCGGACTTGTGCAACTCACAACTTTTGGCTCATTATTGAAAGCAACTTGGAGAAGTGCGTCTCTTGCTGTGTCCTCGGTGGGGGTGGGGGGGCTAGTTTGACTGAAACATTCGTCACATGACATCTTGTGAATCCAAAAACCGAGAAGCAGAAAAATTTGGGATTTTTTAGATAGACAACAAAAGACAAATAAGAGTCCCGTTCTTTACGTAAAAAAATGGTGAAAGATCCCAGCAGTGGAGAGAGACACGTGAGCGAAGCCTCGACCGCAGCTGCCACTCGGTGGGAAACGTCACAGTTTGAAAATGTGCTCGAGCTATAAGGAGCGGGGAAAGGTGTAAACAGGAAGCTGAGTAAATAACATGTCTGACTGCTTAACAGAAGGCAGAATATTTAGGCAAGACGAAAAAAAATAAGTGAGCCCAAAATGCAGGAAAGCAGGAAAAGGAGGATGAATTTCAAAATCTCTTTCACTTTCTCTTTTCACTGCCAAATTCTAAATGCATTCGTTTCACAAGGCCGGAAGATACAGTCAAACTCAAACCACCTGAGGGCTTGTCTTAGATCGGCTGATATGGAACGGTGCTCTGCAGCAAGACAGAACCGTATCACCACAAGCAGTCGGAACAAGAAAAAAAACAAGCCACTTATAATCTCCATCTCGGTTGAGTCAAACCTACCAGCTGAAACTCCCTGCGCCGGTCGTAAGCGTGCTGGATGCCCGAGTCGGCCCACAGCAGTTTGAGCGTATTGACGTACTGCAGGAACACCAGCTTCTCCAGCTGCCCGTTGACCAACCGCGCCGAGCGCGTGTCGAAGGCCATCACCTTGTCACCGTGCTGACTGTTATTCGGGTCGCCCCACGGGATGTGCAGCTTCTCCCGCGCGTCCACCAGCACACGCATACCTGGATGGAGAGCAGAAGGCGGAGTCAGAACTGGAGAAAAAAAGTTTTTTTATTACTACCATTATTATTCTTATTATGATCAGAAGTATTTACACTGTAATTTTGTTGAGTAACAAGCACATATTACAGCATTTATCCTAACGCTACTAAACAACGGATTCACGGATCAATTTGACTTATTGACCAGCTTTCTCTTTACTGACCTCACCAGTAATCTACCGGTTAACACTGAAAATCATCTGTACGTTTACCAGCTTCATAAAATCTCAATACCAGATTAGGGAAATTGCAGTTTTCATAAGCGAGAATAATAACATAAGTATCTATTTTTTCCACTAAACTCTTATGTGTTAACGTCCATAGAAGAAAAGATAAAACATAAATAGGAATCTGCAACAAACAAAATCAGATCGATCGCCTGCAAAGGTTCATCATAGATATCCTTTTTATTTGGTTTTTAAATAAACAAATAAAAAAAAAAAGGATAAATTAAGGCATCTTATTCTGGTTTTCAGGGCGTGCCAAACTAGGAGGAGACCCTGGGCCAAACTGGGAACACCCTGGAAGGACTTTGCATTCTACAAGGTGTCTTTGGTTTCCCATCACCCATGCAACCCCGTCTTAGTCTGACATAAAACAAATGTCAAGTAAACCGTTACAGAAAGCAAAGGATCCAAAAATGTTTGGTTCTCTAATGTATTAGTTTCTGTTACCGTAAATAATTAAGTGCTGTAGTATAAGCTGCCGGTTACTTATGTAAAAGCTGGAGCTGGAATGGACAAACACTCAAACGCTTCCAGAGATCCGCCAACCAGACGTTTTTCCTGGCCAATAAAAATGTTTTTTCTTCAAGGTGCCACGTTCAGATTGATTTGAGAATAAAGGCGCATAAAAGATGGGGACAGATGAGCCGTTCCCCATTTGGCATACCTGGAAGTTTTGAATCCGGTAGAAAAAGTGCATTTAGATACATGCTGACAGTTCATAACTTTATAGATCAAACATAATAGAAGAGAAAAATTGACTCGCCCCCCCTTTAGATGCTAAACCATCTTTATGTGTCTTGTTTCATTAACTTGTCGTTTAGTTTGTTTCATTTCCGAGGTCGACGTTTCGTGACCCTTGGGCAACAGATGATTTAAAGCCGGGGTTTTCAAACAGTGTTACAAGTTCCTTGTTGTTACCCAGGCTGTAATAATTGGGATTCAGTTGAATTTTCAGCGTAAATTATTCACAAGATGATTTCACCTATAACGTAAAGCTAATAAGCAACAAGAGCTAAAAAGATGGAAAAAATGTCCCTTCTTACAAGTGCTGAGCTGAGGAACAAATGCCAGTTGTTGTATAGGCTGCATTTTATGTAGTTCTGAATCCAAACTCGTTTTCACTCCAATGCGGACTAAACCAGTTGGATTCGATCATTGCTATGCGGTTTCAGTGCTCAACTACAACTATAGCTAAAGCCAGTTCCTACCACATTCTGGAGAAGAAACCAGTTTGGGTTCCTACAAACTGATAGGAACTGATCTGAAGCGGTGTCATTACAACTCCTTAAGAAACCGATAATCAAATGGAAGAAGAAAAAAAAGAAGAAGAAAAGATTATACTGCAGCTAACACTACATTTTCTAAGACAAGGCAGACATATTGGATGTTGAGGTTCATGGGAAACCTCTAACTTCCCCAATTCAGCTTTTATATAGAGACGTTTTTACAGCACAAAAAATTTAAACCACTGAACAACCCTGAATAAAAAAATATAGAAAAGTGGTTATATGACCCCAACAATCATGATTTACCAGACAACTGGGTCAAGGTGGGGGATAGAAAACATTATGGGTGAGATCTGAGCCTTTTTAAATCATATTCATTGTTAATGAAGCATATCGAACAAACAAGAGGACAAAATCTGTTATGCAACAGTTAAGCAGATGAGTGTGAACTGGTTTGTTTATGGAGGGTGGGTTGAAGTAGGATAGGAGAAAATAGGGTGAAAAATGTTTAATGAAGAGCAAAGTTAGGGTAAACATTTAATAAATGGAGTTGGTAGCACTGTCCTGGGTTCTGCTTTTGTGACATTCTTTTCACATTCTCCCTGTGAATGTGTTGGTTCTTTCTAGATACTCGGACTTCCTCACACAGTTCCAAGACCATTACCGTCAGAATATTTGATCTCTCATAATCAATATTCGCTGACCTTTCCAGATAATAATTTTAGATAATAGATGGAAATGTAAACCTAAACGGCACTCAACCAACAGACGTTTCTACTTTCCACTTCTCCGGGTCAATTTACCCACAACTGCGGTTTCAGCTCCTCCTTCTTCCATTTCAGACTTCAAACCAAAGGTGCCCAACTCCAGTTCTCGACATCTGGTAATGAGCTAGTTACTTCATTCAGGTGTGCTGGAGTTTATTGATTCTTATTATTATTCTTTTTTATTTATAAAAGTGGCTTTTAATAAAAACACACTAAGAGGAAACAGAATGAATGAAACCCAGCGACCTCCTCAAATGATTATTGGCTCCGCCCCCTGATTTAATGTGGACTGTTAGTTTGTCATACTTATAAAAATAAAAGATCATAAGAGGATTTACCTCAGATAAAAATGTAATGTAGGAATGAAATACTAAACACTTCGTATTTCACCAACTCTTATTCCCATTTGGACAAGTTAACTATTCATCTTTTTTTAATATTTTAAATAATTAAATAATAGGGAAAAAAAATCTGACCACTCTTTTTTGGATGAAGTAATGTTGAAATAAACTATTAACTCATTAGGTGGCTTTGTTTATACTTCTGCATCAGTGATGTGTCCGTAACTTAAATGTGATTTTGTAAGAAGCTCAGAAAGGTACATCTAAATCAGTGTGGTTTGATTTTAAATTATTAACATGATTGCACAACAATCTGTAGTTTATTTCTGTAATTTGATGCATTAAAAAAAAACATTTTTATTCTGCATTTAACAAGCCAATCTGGGATTAATGTAAACAGGAGAGGAACTAAATCTGGTTCCAATCTCTAGCCGATTGATTAGAGCATCCCTAGCAGCTTTGTTCCTATAAACAATGAGTTATAATGCAGAATAATCAGCAATGAGTTAACAATACATAAGCTGCCAGTTGATTCGTACAAAGACAATCAATAGTGACAAACAATGTTTTATTTTTTAAACACTTTTAGGCTTGGGAGATTTTCTATATAAAAAATAAAACAGTTAAACTTGTTGTAGATGACTTCTCCTAAATAACCAACAGTTATTGTTTAGGACTGTATACACCTAAGATTATGATATGACTTGATTTTTAAGATTTCGATGAAAGGCATCAATTTGGGGTAAAATGTAACACCACATTTATACATATGATATAATCAATTAAGAGAACACATGGTAAAAGTCGCAAAGATTAAGAATGGTTAGGCAGTTTTTTTCTGGGGAGGGGAAACAAACAGGAACACCTTACAGATTAGTTCACTGGTGGGTTTTCCTCCATTGAGCAACAAAAACGTGGCCGAGGCTATTTGGACCTGCTAACTCGCTTCTAGCCGAACTGAACCGAACATTATTTATTGTAGTTAAGCGCTAGAAAGGCGTGCAGGAGGCAGAAACCCGGCTAGCTGGGTGTGCCGAGCGTTCCTGCCTCTCTCGGCAGATGTGGAAACTTTCCCGGCCGTTTTTTTTTTCCTTTCTAACGGCTTAACGGCTGTTCTGTCCCGAACCCAGCGACTCGTTTCCTCCCCTCCTCCTCCTCCCTTGTTTCTCGTAAACTCACTCAGTCGTAAAAAGCCACACGAACTCGAGTTACCTTTGATAACGTTGCTGTAAATCGTCCCTCTGAAGTCCTCCCGAGCTTGCTGGTCGAAGTCCTGGCCGTGGATGATCCGCATTTGTTTGAGGAAAGTCGACTTGCCGCTCTCGCCCGCGCCCAGCAGCAGGATCTTAACCAGCCGCTTCACGTACGTTTTCTCCCGGGACAGAGTTCGGTCGATCTCCTTGGACTTTCGGATCTGCTCCGCCTCGCCGGCGTTGAGCAGACAGGCGGGCAGGCAAACTTTTAACATAGACCTGGACGGCAGGAAATCCGCCATGTTCGCACTAACTTCATCGATGCTAATTTGATGCGCGTTCTTGCGAGGCGCGAGCACAGGACCAAGCCCCTTCCCTAAACTCAGGAAGTAACCGCTCCTGCTTTCTGTCTGAGAGCGCGTCCCCGTTTTAACATCAGGAAACCGCAGTTTAACACTTTAAACAACTGATATTCTCCTAAAATATTAACATTAAGTACATGAACACTTTAGAAACAATAAATATCCGATAAACTTTGAGTAAAACCAAGTTTTTAAATGATACAACACTGCCCTCTGCCGGATAAACTAAGGAATTGTGCCTGACCGTTTCCGCGTTTTGATTGGTGATGTTTATCCAGGATGCGTTCAAGTACAGTAGGGGTTTACGAACACTATCATTACGTGAATAGACCTGGCAAGGAAGTGTAGCGGCCCTGACATGTTGGGAGAGGCAGTTCTCGTAGAAACTCATAAAGTAAATGAAAAAAATAATAATAATAATCTTTGAGGAGATTTAACACAGACAAGCTGTAACAATGTTTGGCCTTAGCCGTATATATATATGTGTTACTATTCATAGAGATATAGTTTTAGCACGGCATTGTAAGGAGTGGTACTCCAATCTCATTGTACAATGTGTATAATGAAAATAAAAGGCATTCTATTTTATTCAGCCCCAAATTTATATTAAGCAGGACAATAGCCCTAAATTATTATTAGGTTTTCCTTTGATTTTGACTTAATTAGTGTTCCTTAAAGTACGCGATCTATTTAATATTAAGTTCAGTGATTATGTGGTGTTTTGAAATTGTATATTATTTTTTTATTAATAAAAACTAATTTCTACAAGGCAACTGTGTCTTATCATTCAATATCTATGAAGAAATCTTAAAAATATTAATAAAAAAAGCACAAGATTTCGAACCTGTTTTTGACATTTCTGTTC
Source organism: Orestias chungarensis (assembly GCA_032876305.1). Lineage (NCBI taxonomy): Eukaryota > Metazoa > Chordata > Actinopteri > Cyprinodontiformes > Cyprinodontidae > Orestias > Orestias chungarensis. The sequence goes on along the minus strand of JAVLVB010000350.1, from coordinate 421,585 downwards.
TATTTTAGAAAAGTTGATTATAAAAATACACAGGTTGGTAAATTATTGAAATAGATTTATAAAAACATATTTTCTTCATTTAAATACGTAAAACAATCTCGTATTACAATTAAATACAACGTTTAAACAGGACAAACAGACTTTTAAACCTGAAAAGTCACCATTTTCCATTCAACCCTAAGCCACTGTGAGGCATTTGAACGCAGCACCAGCATCGATTACATCGATTCCTCCTCACATCGCACGCAGCTCTGTGGCAACAGCAGCATCACACACTGGAGCGTCTGTGCGAGGAAATCATCAACAGATATGACCATTAGAAACGCTCTCCAGGACCATGGCCAGAGGTACCGACCTCGGATGGCTTGTCTCAAAAAGGTGAGCTGTCGCTTTTTAAATTAATTTTATTGTAGACATGATGATCACATATCTATCCGTGCAACGAGAGCAACACTTGCAGTTTTTCCATTATAGACGTAATAATTTGGGTCTGATGGTCAACCTAACCTCAGACATCCTTCTTATTTGCTCTCATTCAGTTGAAATGATTTAACTCTACATAGTGTGCAAAATAAGTCAAAATTAATTCTTAGAAAGCCAAAATTATACTAGCAGTAAAAAGTCACAGAAACAAAAATATAGAAATATTAGATTCATTCATTGTTTTTTTATTTTTAAGATGACAGTTTTATTTGTGGAATTTATTAAATGTAAGATCAGAAAAAGTAGGAACTGAGAAAAAGGGAGACACCGGATTCAGATTTTTCTCTTGATGTCATTGTACGTGTTTTCCAATCTTACATTTTTCTGTCTTGTTTATCCTTTTCCCGATGACAAGGTCATTCAATTTAATGAGCATTAAGTATGGATCAGTATAAGTGCTCCCAGGTATCGTGAGCAGCTACTGAAAAGAAGTTAATCCAGGAGCAGCGTACTTTGTACTTGAATGCAACAGCCTGGTTGTCTGGCCTGAGTATATTCATACTTATATTGTTGAAACTGCACATTTATGTGTATTTTATTAGAATACTATACAATATAGTGGCCAAACCTATAGCACCAAGTTGGGAAGGATAAGGAAAGAGCCTTAATATGGAAATTTGTGACATACATATTTATTTAGCCCCAATTACCTTGATACCTAAAAATGCAAGATAAGATCAGAAACCCAAAACTAACTCTACGGTGACCCTGGAGAAGCTGCATACATCAATAACTCAGGTGAGCTAAAGCTCAGAGCTAAAGCCAGATGAGAAAGAAGATATCCTCTCTCCAGTCTGATCAAGCTTTAGCTACTTTGCAGGAAAAAACAAACAGAGAAAGATTAAAAAAAAAAGCAAAAAAAAAAAAAAAAAAAAAA
>JAVLVB010000350.1:397470-420125 GCA_032876305.1 Orestias chungarensis | reverse complement strand
ATTCAGGTTTATTTGTAGCGTTTAATTGGGTTGGGGTATAAAGGAATAGCAGGAGATGTAAGTAAATCACGGTGCAACACCTTCTGTGGAATGTGCACAAAATAACTTGTGAGTTCTAGTCCGCGAAAGCCCACTTTGCTTCGGCCCGGCTTTGGGCTTATAGCCTCTCCAGGATGACTTCAAAGCACAAAGCCACTTCAAACGGACCTGAGAGTCGGCTGAACTGGTTGCTCTCTCACCATCTCTCCCACACACACACAAACACACACATCTTCACACAAACCGAATGGCTTCTGTTCAGTATACTTGCTGTTTTCCGGTACCTTGCATGTATGGCAGCCGAGGGATCACTTCGCATAACAGAGATTCAGTTCAGGAAATGGATGACTAATTCACAACCTCCAACACATAAGCCATTGTAAAGACAAGGTGTGTCACATCTAACCACTTTTTTTCTTAAATTGAAGCTTCATTGTTTTTTTGGGCGGAACACCAAGCGGTTGTCTTACAATACATTTTTAATCACCGATTTACTGAAGTATTAGTGGAAGCCCGGACAGGGGGAGTATCAAGTCTAACATTAAACAGAAATGAGGTGTGCAATAGTATTGTGACTTGTTAAAATGACAATACCAATAAGTGGCAAGTTTACACGTTTTGTCAATAAATTGTAGATGTATATATCACATTACAATTGAGATTAGATGCAGACGTAAACATTCTCTATTGGATTTAGTTGTGGGCTTTAACTAAGCCAAACCAACAGCTGAATTTGCCTTGTTTCCATACCCCTAATGACTGACACGTAGAAAATGCAACACATTCTATACACACAAGGCACCAAGTTTATTGAAATCTTTCTCAAATTTTCAAACTAGGACCCTCGGACAGTCTAAGGTGTACGTAATTATGCAATAGTTTGTTTTCTAAATTCGTTTTAGGGAGGTTAAAGGTTAAACTGGCTTTTCTCCCACGTTAACATGATGGTGGTCAAGAGTTCGTGACGTTATATACGTTGGGCTGTGTTAATTTCCAATTAAAACAAATGATTAACGAATGGTTTCTTGTCTAACACAACAAAAACTAACTTTTTTATTCACTAGTTAGTAAGTTATCCTTTTTATAAACATAGGTCCGCCATCCCCATTTTAATCTCTTGTTAACCCCAACAGCAGGTCAGGTTTAGACGCCTTTTTTGACCAGTTGTGCAACCCTCCTTGTATTTCATAATGATGGATTGAACAGTGCTCAGTGTTTAGGCCTTAAAAAATATTTTCTAACCTAAGCCTGCTTTACATCTATTTCCTATGACCTGTTTGAAGAACAGATGTGGATTTTCATTACTTGGCAGTTATACAACTTGTGTTGTTTTGTGTGACAAAATCCCAATGATACACGTTGAGGTTTGTGGTTGACAAAGTGTGGAAAGGTACGAAACAGATTTCATTCAGACATGTCCACGTTTTCTGCTCAGATACGACGTTTTACCTCCTTCAACCTGCCGTTCTCTGCCCTCAGCCTCTTTTCTTCATCTCACCCTCATTGTGTTGTTTTACAGGCGGAGAAGGTGCTGCTGGAGATGCAGGACCCCTGCACAGGAGTGAAGTCGCAGCCTCAGAGACTCGTTATCACCATTATACCTCATGCTATTACTGGTAAAAAGGAAAAACAAAAAAAAAGAAAGAAGGGCCTCCCACATAAGCGCAAAAACATATCAATACACAAGTACAGAAATGATGCACTTGATGGTAGTCATTGAGCGGCCGGCTCTCTGATTGTGGCTGCTTAGTTTCTCTGGGGGATGCCGGAGCTATGTATGGGCTTGAGAGCTACAGATTTTATTTCCATGACAACCATTGGCTGTCTCAGACTGAAGCGGAGGGGGGAAAAAGTGGGAGGTGAGGGAAGATGATTGAGCTGGCTGGAGAAAATGAGGACGAGGGACTCCCCGCACCATTTGCAAGCTTTAATCTGCAGCAGCAAAATGATTTAAGTTAAACATGCTGAGGAATTAACTAATTATAGTCTTTTTCTTTATAAATTCCTTTTTGCCCCATTCTTGTATCTGCATTCATTTTTCCACCATAAATTCATTGTTGTATATATTTATAAATTACGTTTTAACCGTTTTATCTTCCTCTTTAGGTGAAGATATAATCGCATGGTTAGCTGACAGATTTCAAATAGATACTCAAGGTAAGACATAAGTCATTCAATCCCATCCAAAGGGATATAATTTGATGAAATCTTTACTATTGCAACAGCAGCTCTTAGTGATTGTATGCCTCCACCTTGCTTTCTCCAGAAGCAAGAAGCTTTGGTTCCATGCTGGTGGCCTTGGGATACATCTACCCTTTGCAAGACCACAAGCGTTTAGTAATCAAACCAGACGCATCCCTGTATCGTTTTCAGGTAAACGCGTACTACATTTTAACCCTGAAATCCAAACCTTGAACCTCAGACAAGCTCACCGGAATTTAAGACCAATCCAAGTTAAGAGAGAGAGAGACGGTTAAGGAATCATTTCACTTTTTTGTGCTGGATTGAAAAATCCCTCGTAAAGTGGGCCATCGTGTTGTTTGTGTTAGTAATCCATTAATTCCTGGCAAAAACCTAAGATACAGCATTTTAAAGATATCCTTTTGCTCTATTTATTTTTGCAATGCAAAAAACAATGTTTTTTTAGTTTTTTTTTAAGACAAGACAGAAAAAAGCCTGTAAATGTTTAATTCAGATGTGGATACTTTGGAGTGCTGCATGTTTCACAGATCCTACACATTCTGTAAAGTGTTTGCCATACTGGGCCCCTCACAGGTATTAATAACCGTTAAGCTACAATGAGTCACACATTTCCACATTTTTCGGGATTTAAAGTGATTGGGCCAAAATTTTAAATGCAAAAATGGTTCACAAACTGTTTAATAATTATTGCTTTTTATTGTGTTATTAAAATGAAGACAAAAATACTCGGTTATTAAAAGACAAATGCTTTACATTCTATGTTCAATTTTCCACTTTCAGTATTTTGTTTTTTCTGCACATTTTTTTTTGTAAAAGACCTCAACTGCCTGTACAAGTGGCCCAGCTTTATCCCAAGTAGTGCAAGGCCAATCAGCCAACTGGCTACCTTTTAGTTATTAGTTGAATTACATTTTTTGTGTTAATGAAACCAACTTTACATTTGAAATAAAATTAATTTAAAATAAAAAACTGGTGGGTTCTACCAGTTAGAACAGATTCAGACAGATTCAGTTCTAACGCAGATAAGCTGAAGTTTTTCTATCCATCCTTAACGGATCTGAAATAACCCGACTTATTTTTACTGGCGTTCCTTGTTGCTTCAGACGCCGTATTTCTGGCCCACCCAGCAGTGGCCTGTTGAGGATACAGATTATGGTAAGCATGCCTTTTACTTTTTAGTTATACTTTCTCCCATTGTTATGTTGCCAAAAGTCCACTGATACATGATTATCTGTTTGGTTTTTGAAGCAATCTACTTAGCAAAAAGAAACATCCGAAAGAAAGGAATCCTGGAGCTGCAGGAACAGGTGAGGATTTATTATAGATTAATCAGATCACTTGGGGGTGAAAAAAAATACGTTTTTTTCGTCAGATTTACCTTCTTTTTCATTACAAAATAAAGGAAATATATGGAAATAATACGTAGAACAAAAAAGAAGAATGCTGAAACAATTTTTTCCCACTTTCTTTAAAGAAAGATCAATTATTTGTTTGTTTTAAAATGTATTTCTAATATATAAAGGTGAATTCCCTATTTATACAGGCTATAACTGTCAGAGGTTTTTGCACTAGTGAAAGTTTGACTCAGTCAAGTAAGTCAACAACAAAACTAATAACCTTTTTTTTCTCCAAGTGACTCTATTACTCCATCTGTACAGTAATGCCAAACGAGTCTCTTTATTTAACCAAGTTGATATTTAATATGCTCAGGAGCAATACAACCATCTTCACAAGTGGATGAACCACAAGTGGGACTTCATTGTAATGCAAGCTAAAGAACAGTACAGGTTGGTGGGCAAGAAACTCGACTACATCTCAGGTTTTGTTATTAAGAAAATGTTACAATCAAGTTTTGTTTTTTCTGTTTTAGAGCTGCGAAGGAGAGGAAGAAACCGGACCGTGTGGTGTTTGAGTGCCAGGAGAGAGCCTACTGGGTGGTTCATAGACCTCCGGTTAGAAAACACTCACACAACCTTCAATGATACACGTGGAGTTCTGACAGCAAATCAGCCCTAAAAACAAGAGATCTATTAATAACATTTAAGATCTCTTTTTTGCACAACTATTTTAATTCAGTCACACCAGTAGTATTTTTTGAGCATGCCGACGTTATGATTTGACCATTTTGAAAGCCAAATTTTGTTTTGGCCTATTTTTTTTTAGGGGGGGGGCTTGTTTGTTATGTTTTGAATCATTGTCCTGCTATACTGCATGAGAGAGAATTAAGGTTTGATGAAATATAACATATAATTTGAGTAAAACATTATTTTTTTTCACAGCTTGCATTTCGCACATGTTTGGCACACTGATAATAGTAAGAAACAGGGTGCAAGTTCATGCATATATGATGAAAGACACAGAAACCCAAAACAATAAATTGGATGCCTCCTTCATGCCCCCCAGGGCATCTCATTATTTCGACCCATGACTCCTCATTATCATTACATGTCAAGGCAGTGGCAAAGGGCACAACTGATTAATATTTCATTTCTGTGCTGGAGAATGTGTTTCACTGTGTCGTGTCTTGGGGACATGGGGAGTCTTATTATCGTGGTGTGTCAGTCGATTGTTTCAAAGATGGAAGGATCTTGTTTGAAATATTTTCCGACAAATTAAACACGGAAATTTGCACGGACAAAATGTTTGCTGTTAATTTTTGTGTGTTTTTCTAATGGATAAATGCATTTCAGCATGATCCAATATGAAAACTGGTGTGTGTTTGAATTCCCTTAAATAAAGCCCACTCAGTGCAGCCAGTATGACTACAACTGATCTGTGAAGGCCTCAAAGATTCTTAGTTTGCGGTCGATACGTGAAATATGAGCTAAGGTCACATAATAATGATGCTGAACTTGTCTGCCATTTTCCCAAAAAAAAAAAAAACGATTAATCCAGAATCCCTGTGTTGATACATGATGATGGTAGTATCATGCTGCTTTTCTTCCTCAATGAGTTTATTTTGCTCAGGGTTAATGGGAGGATAAACCTATTAGAAGACTTGAGACTATAATGGAGACTTTAATGACAAAAACCCTAAACCTGCAGTCAGAATGGTTTAAATCAATCGTTTGCTGAAGATGTGGTAAAATAAACCTGTTGCGCATACACAAATATCCACTGTATTGAGCAGGTTGGTGCATTAAACAGGGCAGAAAAAATAAAGTACACCATCTGGCTTTCTTAAGATGCCAGGTTGTCATAAAATAAGAAAAAGGCCATTAGCTGGAATCACTTTTCGGCGTCCATTGAGTAGAGCACATATTAAATGCTAAGGGGCTCCATGTTTCCATGTTGGTTTAATTGAGTGGAGTTATTGGTCAAACCTGGAAATGTTTCATTTTAAAAGAAGACATGCAAGGTAGTAGAATGGTTATGACTGTTGCTTCTCTTGAACTGTCTTGAAAATCTATGATGTGTTACACTCAATTAAAAAAATTGTTTGCATCTTACCGACCTAAGGAAATGTACTAATTTTACGTTTTTTACTAGAATAGTTTCTCAGAGATTGCCAAAAGGCAGTTTAACTAATGACAGTAAAAGTAGGTCATACGGTAACTGCACTAGGGGTTTCTACCATAAACCAAACGCATTTGTCGTAAAAGGTTTGAGCATTGTCTTGGGTTTTTGTTGAATTTTGGGAAATAACTTGTATTTATTAGTATGACCCTATTTTTGTTTTGTACACTTTTTAAATCCGTTATTTGAAATCCGCAGTTAGTTTGCATATGTACCAATTTACCTCTTGTGGGGTTGTCTTTGAAAAATTTTAGGTGCATCTGTCCTTAACGAGTCACTTCACAGCTGTAACGAGCCGCTTGGTGTCTCTAATGGATAAAAGAATAAGTATCATTATACAGAATTAAGAAATCATTAGCATCAGAAAAAGCCACCTGTTCGGATTAACTGCTCATTTGCTCAGCTCACAGAGTTTAATTGCCTTTTTTGTGATGTGTGTGTTCAGCCAGGGACGGTGAGTGCAATGGACTATGGCCTGGATCGAAGAACAGATCCTAATACTGACGAGGTAACAGGTGAGTCCCTGCATGACCTGTATGATCATAATTTTTCTCAATCAGCTTATACCTACTAAGAGGCTTTAATGCATGCATGCAGTTGCACAGAATAGCACTTGCTTTATTTTTAAAGCCTATGCTGTCTGCTTAAAAATATTGATTGGCATCTTATTTCTTTTGTTCGCTTTTGTTCTTTTCTCCTCCACAGGCAATTTCCCATGGCTCTATTTTTTCCTCTCACCGGTTACATATAACCACGTGCACCACCACTTTATGCTATAAAACAATTTCTTAACCTTAGTTCAAAAGCTCTTGATTTAATAAAAATAAAAATCCAGTTAAAAGTAAAACAAATAGGCTCAAATGTCTTGTATACATTCTTGTCCTCAGAAACAAACGCCTGACGACTACGAGAGAATTGTAAGCAGCGTTTTAACTGTCGATTGTTTTCCTTTTTGCCCCCTGCTTTTGTGTTAAGCTAAAATTATTTCTTGATTCTGCTTCATCTCACCTGTTGTAGATGATCTTCACCCAGCAGTCCATCATGAGGCCCAGAGTAAAGTCATCTGTTTCCATTGGGGCGTAAGACAGCCATATCATATTACCTGCGCTCTGATATCCGCAACAAAGAAGTTACCTTTTTGTTTGCTCTGATTACTAAGTTTACACCTTCAAACTTAAAATGTGCTGGTATGACATGATAGCAATATGAAAACCTAGGGAAAAAAAACATATTTAGACCCAGTAGCTGAGTTTGCCTGTTCCCAATCTTAATGTTGAGAAAGGGATTTCTAAAATGTCTTACACGCCCATGTCAAACCATCAGCCCTTTTTCGTGTATTGCAGATTGGTGAAGTACTGCGCCACCTACAGTGGCCATGACCCTTTTCTCTCCAAGTGTCTTCCCAGTAACCCGTGGGTCACAGACGATACAACATATTGGACCCTGAACATGCCTAAGTGAGTCGTCCAACAAACACACATTTTCCGAAGTCCTGGTTTGTTGAACATTCTCATTTTTTTTTCTCAATTTCTTCCACAGCGTGGAAATACCCACCAAGATGCGTGTGGAGAGGTGGACGTTCAGCTTTAAAGAGCTGCTCTCTGACCCTCGTGGCCGGGATGATTTCAGACTCTTTTTAAAGAAAGAATTCAGCGGTAGGATCTATTTAAAATAAACAATGAATGAAAATGCAATGTTCACTTGATGTGTTTTTTTGTTGTTGTTGTTGCTAAATTTTTAGGAGAGAACTTGGCATTCTGGGAAGGCTGTGAAGACCTGAAGTGGGGCACTGCTGTGGCAATGAGAGAGAAAGCAGAGCAGATCTACAAGTAATTGTGATCTATTGATTGGAGTGTTTGAAATATCTGACTTCAGTTTACAAGGGGATTAAATTTTTCCCTCGCAATTACTAGTTCATAAAATGTATCCAAACTTTAAGTATATGTATCAATACCTTAGAGTTTTAAAAGCCCATTGTCCTCCCTGCGTCAAACGTTTTTTCTAGGACGTTTTTGGCACGTGGTGCTCCGAGATGGATCAACATCGATGGAAAAACAATGGAAATCACAGTGAAGGGACTGAAGCACCCACACAGATACGTTCTGGATGCAGCCCAAACTCACATTTACATGCTAATGAAGAAGGTCAGTGAAGACATCAGCAGTGGTTTCCTGGAAGTGGGCCTGTTTTAACATCTGTTTAACAGTTACGTTCTGTGGTGTGTGATAAATATTAGAGAAACTGATATATTTACACCAAGGCTGTAAGTTGGAAGGTTTATTTGCTCAAGCCTTGTCATATTTTTTTCCCTTCCTTCATCAATTCATTAATTCTTCCTTTCTCGTTGTTTCTCCTTTCGTTCCAGGACTCATATGGGCGGTACCAAAAATCTCCAGTGTTTAAGGAAACCTCAAAGAAAGCCATCTGTCCTGAAGAGCACAAATTCAAGTATGACACATCTTTCAGATGTTGCATTTAATGTTTCATACTTGAAAACGTTGAACCTTCATAGATGAAACACGTTTAAGAAAAGCAATTCCGTCCGCATATTTCTGTTGTCTCTTTTTTAATTTCCTCCAGTGAGGTACAGTTGGGGCAGAACGCCAGGAACAGACGGCCCAGTCTCAGTCCCATCATCATACGGCAGCAGGAGCAGGAGCAAAGGGCCAAGATGGCTGCCAGTGCCCCAGTTGACATAACACAGGTCATGAGCAAACTCAGCAAGCAGGGCAAGGAGATGGGTCCTCGTCACTCCAAGTGAAAAGCGTTTCACGACAGAAAAGGATTAGCATTAGTATTTTGTAATTTTAAAGATGTTTAATTTGAGATTAAAATTATTAGCATTTTTGTGTCAAACTGCTGCACAAAATACTTAAAGAACTGTGTAAAGCCGTAAGTTTGGGAGAATAAATTTCATGTGAAATATGTTTAAACTATTGTTAGGTATAATATAAAAAAACTTTATTGCAATAGAATTAGAAATATAATTTTGTCAGCCTCTTTATAAGTCACAAAGTTAATTGAGTAAAACTGAAAATGTTTTCGGCTTCACATAAAACTAAGATGGGAAGTTACTGTTATTAAATTACAGTTTTATGACGTGTGATGAGTGACGACAGGCAGAGGATCTAAAATCCGCTGACTTATTGGAGGAAGCTGCCATTGTTTCCCCCATAAAGTGTCCGGCGTTCTCTATTGTTGTTCTGTAGTGCTGCTGTCTGTTTTTATTTGCCATCGGTCATAAGTTAATAAATCATATTCACATCCCATTTTTTATTTGTCAGTGTCGTTTACTGCGTGTTTCACATCTAATTATTTTGAACGCACATTTTTCTCATCCTGACCCGGATCCCTTCCTACCCTTTGCCAATGTTCTGTTCCTTTATTTTTGCAAACATATCAACTTTTCCCATTTCCTGTGTTTAAATTTTTTCCCCTTCTTCCTCATATTAATGCTTGTTTCCATTTGTTTTCACTTCCTTTTTTTTTTGCTTCCTTCTTTCAATTTGATTAGACTCCTGAATACACAACAAGATATTTCGAAGAAAGTTAAACAGTGATCGTTATTTGGCTTTTTAATTAAAGATTCAGCTGTAATAACATTTAAAGCGATCAGTCAGAATCTGATATCTCTTCATTAACTCTTACTTGCTTGGTTAAAATGTATTTCTAGAGAATAGGACTATGTAAATTTCCCAGAACTCACTCATTGACATCGCGCTCCAGATTCCCTCTGACTACTGTCTCTTGCCCTTCTGATCCCACAGCTGTGCCAATTTACCACTCCCGTTCCCCACCTTGCAGTCTACACTGGAATCCCTGACCCACCTTCTGTCACCGCTTCACCCTCCCTTCCTTTCCTTGCCCACACCCCAGTCTGTCCATCGCCCATCAGCGTGGCTTTAGACAGCACCTCTGCTTCTGAGCGGCGGCTGGAGGCCAGCGAAGTTGAGAGCAACACACAAGCTCAGGTCCCTGATGGAGGAAACCACTCCAAGTCTCGAATGGCCCTGTCCCTCCGTCGACTGCTGAAGAGAGGCTGCAGCCCCTCTGCCATGCTTGCCAGCCTGTCGCCTAAATGTCACACTGCGGCCACAACAAGTAGCCGTATTCAGCCCATCACACCAGACGAGCCCAGCCAGGCTCCACCCAGAAGAATTGGAAAGTAAGTTACCCCAGCAAATGAGTCTGAAATATTTAGTCTGATGTGACCTTATTCAAGCTCTAATTAAACACTTTAGTTGCATGCTGTGCACATTAATAACCTTGGTTTTGTACTTGAAGAAGGTTCTCCATTTCAGCCACAAAGCAAAGGGGTAAATGGTGGAAAACTATAATCTGAGGAGCAATGAATGCACATACTTGTGCAGCATTCTAAGTAAAAACCTTCCATTTTAGCATCCCCCATATGTCTTGGCATGTGTTAAAGAAGTTTCATTGTGGTAATATAATACCCTACAAACCTTAATTTCCATATAAACAGAAACTACAGAGGTAATGGGGCAGTAGCTCTTCCTGTGGTGTCATTTAGGAAAGTGAAATAACTATAGTTACATGGAATACAATAAGAACAGCTCAAAACTTCAATTATTATCTGATAACAGCTAAACATCAAAAATGGGAGGAGTATAGTATCTGCTTTAGTGATTGAGATAACACAAAGAAGATTTAAAGAGATTTATTTGATACTATCTCATTTTTTTTACCCTCCCTATTCTTCTGTTTATATTCTTGTCTTTTTCTGGACTTTAAACCTACAAATGTGTAAAAAAAACAACAACCCTATGATCAATATATTTTAGCTTCTTTCAGATAAAAGTAGACATTCCTCCAGAGTGTCGGATTTACCCCATCGAGTCTGAGGATGAAGATGAGGAAAAAAGGCCTGCCTCTCGGGACGGAGTGGGAACGGAGGAGATCATCTGCCCCTGGGAGAGCCTCACTCCACAGAATGGGACAGGTTAATTGGCGGGATTCATACAGGTGTAACAACAAAGGACACTGAGAGCAGAATATGTAACACAAAAACCAACAAGGAATCAAAGTCCTGCATGAGTCACTTCGTCTGGATTACCAAACGATGAGAATCCCCACAGTATCTGGCACCCAGTTGGTTTGAAAGGCTGCTGCCAAAACGATCTATTGCTTACCTTGTTTCCTGTTGCACCCCAGGAAATAACAAGTTGTGAAACAACAAAGCTGGTGTTATTTATCGGTCTAGATATTGTATAATGTACATATTTCTTGCCAACACAAGAGTTTGGGGGAGTTCGGTCGTCTGGTTCGCATATGTATTGTGGACTTGGGGGAGATATTCTGCAGGAGCGTGTACAGCAAAGTAGGAGCTCTGAATACAAAGTCGAACCAGTTTTTCCAGACTCCATGTTAATGGACAAGATCTCATAGTTTAGATTTTAATCTAATGAATCTGTGACTGGATTAATCATCCAGTTGGTCTAGTTAAATCCTTTATGGGTGGATTGGGGCTTCTTTTGCAAATAATGCAGGTGTTACTTTTGTTTGTTGTGCTAAGGAAAAACACCAACGACCCTGTTTATTTAATGATCCAACTACATTCCAGCTGCTGTCTAGGGTCATGAGATATTTATCACAACCGAAACAACAAAAGTCCTGCTAGTAGCAGTTTTAAACATAGGGCGTGAAGTTTTTTCTTCAGGGAGGAGCTTGGAGTAGAGCTGCTGCTCCTTCTTATTGAAAAAAGCCGCTTGAAGTGGTTTGGACATCTGATTGTGATGCCTCATTCACACTTCCCTTTGGTGATGCTCCAGGCATGGTAGATGAGTTCTGGTAAAACCAAAAAATCCTGCAGCAGAGATCACATAAGCAGAAGACAATGGATGAAAACACTTTTAGCTTAAGACAAGAGAGCAAAGCTGCTCATAATCATTTAGGTCCACAAGACGTAAAAAGTCTGTCTGTAAGTGTTCCCTCAACTACAGCCTTACCCACCCATACAGATGTGAACTCCAGCTGAGCCCAGGCCTGATGATGGGGTTATTAGGGGCCCCTTCATGTAGGGACGAGAGAGTTGACTAAAGTTCAAGTGCTTTCACAGCTTGAACTGTGGCTTTCATATCCAAACTTCACTCTGGTTCCGATGATGAACTGAAGCCCAACAGCAGCCATAAATCCCACCTCAAGTCTGGCCTCGAAACCTTAATTAAAGCATAACATCTACAGTATTATTTTCAGAATGCCAAGGAAAAGGAATACAAAAGCATTACACACAAAGATACAAACTTAATGACCTTGCTGTGGCTGTAGAGGAACATTAATTGAAAACATAATTACATCTGAAACCCTCAGCAATGAATAACCAAAGCAGACAGAGACCTGCAGACTCTGCTTTAAATGCTTGCTCAGATGTTTAAATACTTACTTTGGAAGTTAAGTTTTTCTTGTATTGCTAAATAGACTTAGAAACTTCATTGTCGATTAAATTACCTCTTTTGTGAAAAAACCTGAGCCAAACTTTAGTTTGGGGTAAAATAGGAGTATACGTTGCATCTTCTTTTAATCCTAGGGTTCTAGTTATCAGAATGTCATAAAATGTAATCTGGTCTTTGTTGGGTTTTAAAATGCTGAATCTAAACTCAAGTGTACAAGCAACAGATTTCACACAGTCATTATTCCTTAAGCACACATCAAGTCATGCATGGCAAACCTGTGTTTGAAAAACTAAACACACATATCAGATGTAAACCTGGAGAGATTCCTATTTGGCTGCAAAGGGATTTTGGCCCATTCTTCTTTGCGACGTTAATTTGGTTAAATGTGGTTTTCAGACACCTGCTTTCGCACAGCTTTCTTAAAACGTTCCATGAATTAGGGCTAAATTGTAAGTGTTATTTTCAGTTCTTCAGACCTGCTATTATGCTTCTTTCAGATGCATCCCTATGACTTAGGCGCATTAGAGAAGAGATCTATCTAGAATTTACAGATAGCAGCTACCCTTCCCTATGGAAGTTATGCTACTTGAGTGTATTCTCTTTAGGGCTTAGAGACTTTTTCTCTCTTAAACGCTTTCCAGCTAGCTCTATATGTTCATTAACATTAACGTTAACTGTACCATTTAAGATTCTCACTGAGACTTGTACAGTCTTAAACATATTTTGTCCACATGGGAGAAATCTTTCTCGCAGTAGAAAGATGGACCTCAGATTGTTTTGAAATGCCCTAATGGCCCTTTCCAGACTGATGCACAATCATCGTTGATGTTTTTTCCGCCTTGGCATTTCATGAACGGAGAATTGTTATAGTAATGGTCATGTGTACATTTAATTAGTTGGACATTGCTTATACTCAATATTTTTAAACACAGATTTCCAAGCATTATATGTATCTTGCTTCACAAATAAACATTTAGAATCTGCGGTGTGTTAGTAAAACCCTAGATTTAAAAGAGGTTGCACTTCCTTTTTACCGTGGAGAATGTTAGTCATAGTTTTATATTTGGCTCGACTGCTATTTTGTACCCTCTATGTAGCTGTTGTGTACCAAACACCAAACAAAGCGAGATGTTTATTGTCTTTCCTTTTAGGGAAAGGAAAGAACTGAATAACATGATCTAACAGACGGAATGTATTATCTTTACCATGTTTACAGATGCAAGAATGTAAAAATAAAAAATTACCTTGAATTTGTTGTATTTGATATGTAAATTCCATGGATAGTGTCAAGTGCCTCAATAAAAAAGTGTCTTTTCAACAGGTTGACGTGTAGTTTTGGTTTATTTACTGGGATTTTGACAGATATTATCATCATTAGGTTGTAAAACTAAATTTGTACCACTAGATGGCAACATAGAAATGGCAATGGAAAATGTTGGATCTACAAACAAGGACAGTTAATTTTGTTCAATAAGAAGATTAAGCAGCTGAGCCTTTGGATATTTTCGTACTTCATTTTTTATTCTTTTACACTAAGTGAATTGCTAAGACTATTTGTTTTATTATATAAATATTTTACAGCTGCCAATTATCAATTTTTGTAAATGAAACCTGAAATTCTGCCAAACACATCTTCATACCTATGTTTTTTTGTTTTTTTTTGATGGTTTGATTTTTTTTTAAAGTGCTCATTACTTCTGCTGCTTCAAATGTCACGGACTGATGTGCAGAAAGAAACACGACATCACTGAGGTGACTGAACAAAGGCTGGATTAAAGCTTTGATCTGCCTGTTTTTATGGCATCGCTGAGCTGAACAATATGATTTACCCTTTTCAACACTCGCTGTGGGACAATCACACAAAGTCCACTGATAAATTAAGCCTGCAACATAAATAAACAAACTAATAATGCAGCTGTTCGAGTATTAGGATGCCTTTTTAAGGTCTTATTCAAATCATTCATTTTCACTTGTAGCTGTTAAAAACAAGGACCCAGGCTTATAAGTACATCTTGTATATTCATCTTCTTTAAATTTATTCAGAATTATGTAGAAAGTGAGAACAACATAATAGTTTGAGAAAGCAGCACTAAAATCAATTATAATAAAAAAAAACATTTCAGATACATGGGAGCGATTGGCAATGAAACTGATATAAATTCATATAAAATGATCATCTTTGCTCTTCTCCATTAAGTTATGTGGAAAAAAAGCATCTGAAATAAATTATTAAGACCAAACACATCTGTATGTTTCATATAGTTGGACCCAACTATATGAAACATGAGAGAAAATAAAAGCAATGTGCTAAACTTGGAATTATTTGTCTTAAGCTATTTGTTTCTAAAAGCATTTACAGAAGCATGATTGAACAGGCTGCAAAGCATTTAAACTTAGCCATGACGCAGGTCTCTGTTCTTTTTATTTCTACCTCTTTGTTCCCTTTTTTCTTTCAACTTATTTTGCTTGTAAAGATAAATGTCTGATTAAATGTTACATTCAAAGTCATAGTGACTGACAGGATCAAAAATGGGTATTCTTCCCACATTAAACTTTCCTGAATTTCCCCAACTCTGGGGCAAAAACTAATATTTCTATTATACTCTGACAAAAGGTTCAGGATAAATATCCAAGAGCACTTTAAAACCTATTGTAAGAGGTGGAGAAAATTTACATTTATTTAATTGTAACAGACTGTGTTGCTTTGTGATTTTCTTTATTTTTTTAGATTAAAAAATTAAAAAATTACAAAGCAACACAGTCTGTAGAGGACACATTACCAATAACAAATGGCACTTGTCTTTCTGTCACTTTACACAAAGGTTGGAAGAATTCTACATTGGTCAAATACTTGCACATATTGCATATTTTATTTAGAAGTTTGTCTGTCACATCAGCTCTTTTGACACGTCGCTTTGAGTGACCTTGCTGTGACATGATGAATGACCATATCACGTATAATGAAAAAGCAAACGTTCTCCTGTGGCTTCCCTGTGTTATTCATCTATATATGTGTGTGTAGGTGTGTGTGTAGGTGTGTTTGTGTGCCCAAAACCTCCATCAGACTCACTGGTGACCTAGTGTTTCTCACCGAGCCTCCTGTGTTTGACGAGAGCAGGTAATTAGGAGTGACCTCCCGCCTTGTAAAGTTTAACAGAGTGAGAAAGTGAGTGGGAAGGATGAGCTGGAAGCAACCTTGAAACTTTAACTTCACCTTAAACGTCCCTTGCACCTTTTTCTTCATAGATTCTTCCCTTAAGACATCAAACTTCTTCTTGATCCCCTTGAATTCTTCCTTTATATCCTTGAGGACTTTAATGATCGTGGGAAAATTGATGCAATTCTGCTGTAAACCTGTCACCGTACAGTGCCTTTCAAAATTACTTATATACTGTAGCAATAATTTTTCATGTGAAAATCATGCAATTTAAAGTTTTTTATTAGCATTTGATTTCATAGACTAACAAAGTAGCGCATAAATGGAAGGGAAAAGAAAAGGAAATAGAAAGTAATCAAATTTTATCTCACAAATACAAAAATATTCAACGTATGGTGGACATGTGTGTTCAGCCTTTATTACTCTGATAACCCTCAATACATTCCTGAGCTTAAGAATCAACCTATTTAGGAAAATATGGCCTCCTGAATGTAATCTCTGTCAGGGAATATGCATACATGTTATATTTCCCAAGGTTCAGCTTGCTAAAGGATCTCCTGTCAGATGTATGGTGAGGGATATGGTAAGAGCTGCTGTCAAATCTGGAAAAACTAAATCAAAATTGTCCTCTATCAGCGCAATTTTCTTATCAGAAGTCTTGTTTCCCATCATTAGACATTATGTTGGACATATTTTTTTGAATGAAATCTCTGGAAATATCACATGAAGTCTGATTTTGCATCTACCTCTTCAACATTACCAGGACCTCTCTGCTTCTCTCCCTGATCTGCACCAATGTCATTGCTTAGCTCGCCACTGTTTTTACCATTTAAGGAGTATTTCTAAGCTGCGATATTACCACAGAAGGAACTAGAACTAGTCCATGCTTTTATTTTTTATTGTTTAGACGATTGTAACAGCCTTTTAGCAGGTCTAAATCCTCCATGGCTGGAGTCTGTGCAAAACGCTGCAGCCATGCTTTTAACTAAGACCCATAGAACAGCTCACATAACTCCTGTTCTGGCCTCCCTGCATTGACTCCCTGTGCATTTTAGGAGTCATTTTAAAATTTTGGTCTTAACTCTTAAGGCACTTTATGGCGGGGCTCCCAAATATATGGTGGACCTTTTGAAGTATGGCGTGATTTTTGTGCCATCATGTTTGGGTGCACAGAGCTATCTGAAGGAGCAATAATTAGGAGCGTGTGCGTATGAATCTCAAACGCGTTCTCGCTCAAAGGTGTTCAGACACGCGCTCAACTTTCAAAATGTTCGCTCGCTCGCTCAGGTCACTCTGCTCGCTCTAGGCTCTGTTAAATGTTTACTGTTGGTTACCAAGGTAACCCGGAGCCCACCACTCATTCCAACCAACGTTTGAAGCGAAAACGCCTTGTCCAATCAAATGCCGTATACGATTTAAGAGGAATCCTTCTTAGCCAATTGCGTGTCCCCTGACAGCAACCGTTGGTAACGTCCCTCCTCCTCTATTTATAATCCTGTGCGGGAGAAACCCAGTAACTTTTTCCCAGGAACTATTAAGAAGGTTTAATTTCTATATAAATGAGGGAAATTGTCCATCTTCAAGCCGGCCAGTGCGGCAACCAGATTGGAGCGAAGTTTAGAACATATTTATGCGTAAAAGTGGGACATAACTTCAACACCGATTGAAGAGTAATTTAATTGGTGCGGGCAGTTAAATAACCGATAACTTGCTCAGCGGAAAAAAGCTAGCGGAGCTGCTTGCTAGAAAGCTACATGTAGCCGTTGGTTTCTGGCGGTTTTGGTTATTTTTGCTGCTCAACCTGATAACTTTCAAGAGTTTTTCTTGTGTATTTGGTTGCAGTTTTGGGAGGTGATAGGCGACGAACACGGTATCGACCCAACTGGGGGTTACCTTGGAGACAGTGACCTAGAGCTGGACCGAATCAACATCTATTACAACGAGGCTTCAGGTTCGTTCGGGCATGGCTTCAGTTCAACTTTATTTTGCGGCCGCAGTAACTCAATATCTCCATCATTTCTAACCCATCCACCAGAGGGCCTTCATATGGGTTAATTTGAACGGTTACTGAGTAACGACAAACCGTTGTCGTTTGCTGCAGTTACCGGTGTTACCATAGATATCCATTAAGGATAGGCTTCAAGTACTCTACTGGTACTCATAAAATTGCCACCGATACCACCCGCGGTGCAACTATTGGGCCTGGGTGGGCCTTATTGCGTGATCTCTGTGCCACCAGGTCCGCCGGCACAGAGCCACCTAAAGGAGCAACAACCGCAAGCGTGTACTTAGTATTCGTGAGCACATGCTTGCGGTTGTTGCTCCTTCAGGTGGACTCAGCAACTCAGTGTCGTGATTTTTGTGCCACCAGGTTTGCGCTTACGGAGCTATCCGAAGGAGCAGTAATTGTGAGCGTGTGCGTATTAATCTCAAACGTTCGCGCGCTCATAGGTGCGCACGCTCGCTCAAAGGTGCTCGGACATGCGCTCAACTCTGACAAAATGCTCGCTCGCTCGATCAGGTCACTCTGCTCGGGCTCGGCTCTGTGTCTCCACTCGCAACTTTATATTATATGTAAATGAGTCGCCTTCCCAGCCAATCAAATACTAGCCTTTTTCATCCAATTAAATAATTCCTTCCAAATACTTTTTCGCTTCCATAGAAAACTGCCAATCACAACCAGCAAATTAAGGGACTGGATCAAGAACCGGAAGTTTCTGAAGTAAAGTAATGAAAGACACAATAGAAGATAACATGGTTATTTTTCCAATTTTATAGGGTTAGAATTTATTTATTTAAGTATACAAATGTATTACTTCTTCTTTTATTATGGGCAACTTTCTAATAGATACTGTAATACAATTTAATATCATCCACTGTCCCACTATTACGTGGAGAAAGTTAATGTTAATGTTTTTTCATTAAACAAGCAAGGTAACCGCTGTCAACGGAACAGCTGATCTCGCAACACTAACAGATGACAAGATGGAAAAAGAGACAAAACTATGGAGTAAGATCGGTGTCAAAAAGGTGTATGCAAAACCCCAACATTTGTATTTATATGTCAATGAAGTTCTTGTACCCAAAACTGCTGAAATATTTGTAAGTCTGAGAGTTTGAATCAACTTTGTGTATTTGGAAGGAATTCTTTGATTGGCTGGGAGCGCGGCTCATCTACATATAATATAAAGTTGCGAGCGCAGACACAGAGCCAAGCGCGAGCAGAGTGAGCTGTGTTAGAGTTGAGCGCTTGTCCGAGCACCTTTAAGCGAGCGTGCGCTCGTTTGAGATTCATACGCACACGCTCACAATTATTGCTTCTTCAGATAGCTCTGTGCGCGCAACCCCGGTGGCACAAAAATCATGCCATTTTGAAGGATCTCTGTCCTTCTAAGAATTTGAGGTCTTCTAATCAGATGCTGCTGACGGTACTCAGACTTTATTTGAAAACCTGTGCAGACAGAATTTCAGGTGGTGGCCCTGAGGCTCTGGAATGCTCTCACCCTATCACTGCACTGCTCTGTATCCACTGTCTCTTCAAAAATAAAGTCTGAAGACACATTTTTTTCAGACTGGCTTTTAGCTAAGATTGGTTCACTGATTTTTATATTGTTTTTATCACTGTTACATTCTTTTGCTGTGACCTGTCATGTCTGTGAAAGGTGCTATATAAATAAAGTTTACTTACTTACTTACTTGATGGTGAAGACGCAAAACACAAATGAAATAAAACCTTATTGTACAACTTTCTTTAATTTGAAAATATCAAAGCTATACTTGTGCCTCCACATTCTGAGAATAAGAAGATCAATGGAAGGAGAAAACTATAACAAGAAACATTTTGTAGTGCCAAAATATACACGATTTTTATTTCTTTGCATGTCTAAACTAAAATACTAATTAAGTTATGTCCTTTACTTTCCTTGTTATAGTTAAGCTTTTAAAAACTGGCTTAGTTTTGGTCATGAGCTTGGTTTCTCCTCTTACAACAAACATGCAGCTGTAGTAGGTACAATGGAGTCATTTTAGATGAAATCCATTTCAAGTGTTAGAATGTTTATACAGAAAGTTCATACAGAAATCCAATTAAGATTAATTCGGGCAAGCCTTTAAAATGAATGATCACAGACATCTTAATCCAACGAGTGTGAGCTGTTATGGAAACAAAGTATGGAGAAAGTTCAGCCTTTGAATTTAAAAAATTGAGAAAGCCATAAATCAAAAATAAGTTGTATAAACTTCATATTTGTACTAGATTTGGGATATACAATGCACAGTTTAAGGGACACTGAGGAGGCGGATAGCAACTCACTTCTTTTGGGTGAATTTCTTTCCATTTACCAATCCTGCACTACTTTGATCAGGTTTATAATGTACAATTCCAACAAAATACAACCAGAGGGTATAACTTTAGCTGTCAAAGTAGTTATACTGCTGGGCTGCCTGATGCCCTACTGACCACATTTCCTCACTATTTTTTGCAAATCTACAAATGGGAATTTTTCACATTTAATACTGGCATAAATATTCTGTTATCACTTTATTTTTCACTCTCCATAAAAGGTACAGCTGCTCTTCTTATCTCCAGAAATCGGTCCCACCTCCCTTTTAGTAGTAAAATTTCCTCTCACAGATAAAAGTGGAATAAAACATATGCAAGCTTATACACGCTATGATTGTCTCTTGAGGAATGATATTAATATCTGACACGTTTTGTGATGTCAGCCAAACTCAAACAAGGTGCAGAAAGACCCCGTTTATTTATAGATCTGACGCGGCTTATGTCTCCTCAGCTCTCGGGCTATTTTTGTTTTACAAAGAGCTTCTTTTCAGAAAGTGAGCAAAGATGGAGACTGACAGACAGGTCAGATGCAGGGAAGCCTGTTTGGGGGCAGCGGCTGAAGAGATCAGCCAGCAAAGCCCCAGAGAAGTTAGTATTTTAACCAACACTTGGGAAAAAAAAAAAAAAAACATCCTTTAAGACGATTCTTCCTCTTGTGACAGATGAACGCGATCAAAGAGTTGTGTTGAGTGATAAAAATACCCGAAATGTGGGCTAATCACAAATCTTCATTCAGGCCTGATGGCTGCTTTCTAATATGAGCTTGTGGGCTTTATTTCCTCCTCCTCCTCCTCGTCTCGAACTTCCTTTGTGTAGTTCTGATTCTCTCTCTATCTCTCCGTCCTCCTGCCTTAGTATTCATCTCCTGTCATGCAAATATTAGTTCAATCTCTAGAGCTGTTTACTCGCCGAGTGATGATTGCACGTTCAAACATCTGTCCTCGGCAGTGCACCCAGCAAAACATGGCGAATCCTTCCACACATGTGAATGCTTTCTAGATATTGAGTCTCAATTTAAAGTCTTAACAAACCACAAGTGTTTGCTCATCAAGTCATTTACATAACTCTTAAAAAAACAATTTACACAAGAGCAGCATGCTTGACATTTAAATTGGATGATTTGTGGATCCCGGTCACACGCTACCTTCTTAGAGCATCTATAGTTGTTCAACCTTTCCACATATTCTTGTGTTACAACCTAAATTTTTTAATGAATTGTATTCGCTTTTTCATCCCAAAAACTATAACAAAGTAGAAGTGATCGGGATAAAAGCTTAAAGCAGACTTAAGAGCCAAGAAAACATGATAAATACTGAACCACAGTATCTCTGTCGGTCTTATGTCTTTGTGGCCTAAAAAAGGGAAAATGAAAGATAACTAAATTGAAAGTTCTAAGCTTTTATTTGGATTAGAAACCAATTTATTTATTTATATGGCTTAATATGTATGTTAGAAAACAAACACTGCACATCACCCTAAATTCACTCTTCCCTTATTGGAAACTTGGTGTTGGGGATGTTGATCAGAGCCGATGGGAAGATATCCATAAGAACAATTTACCTAAATACGCAGAAAAAACACACAATTTATTAGTTTGCATCAAAGCATCAAGTAAAATTTGTATGAATCAGTTTCTCTCAGTAGATATATACATCATTTATTCTACTGAGTTTACAACTCAAGCAATCCAAGTTTTTATGGTATAAATTGGAACAAGTATTGACTACAATAAGACGTGATATGAGGGATCTCAGCGGCCATAATGTCTCTGAGGGATTAAAGAGCTGCCACAGGTGTGTGCGCTTTGGTTCGGGTGATGGTTTAAGAGAACAAATGCTAGAATACAGAAAGCACCTCATAATGTCTTCTCTGAAGTAATAACGTATGTTTTTTTCTTTAAAATACTAGGCATTGACTAAATCAAGGCAAACATCTCGTTTAGGACCTTAAATGTTGCTCTGGGTTAAATTGCAATCATTTGTTTGCGCTCTTTAAATTTTGGTAAGCCGGCTACTACTAAATATGTTATGCCCCACTTCTTGTACCGTAACTCCTGTATATAAAAACAATCCACATTCATTTTGAAAAAGTCCCCTGCCTTTCAGTCATCCTTCCGATATCACAGATTCCTAATAAAACCGTAATCCTCTTTCTCACATTCTCAGCTTTTTTTCTTTTCTTTTCGGTGTACTCTCCTTTGGTCATCGCTTTATTCTTTGGAGTTTCAAGCTCTCGGTGAAACATGCTAGACTGATTTCAAATCACCAGTCTCTCATGTGAATAGCGAGCAGTTTCTCGGAGTCAATTCGACAGTCTCCAGGGATCTACTGAAGGGAGGAAGAGTGGGTGAAATTCGAGCATCAGACTGAAAAAGTAATAGAAAAAAACGTGCATTTTTATTAGCTCCAAGCTTTTTTTTTTCTGGGTGGCATTTGACCAAAGGAGACTATGATCGAAAGCATGAAATAGCCACATGAGTCAAATATAATGAGTTTATATGATGCCTTTTCATGTTTCTACTATTTTAAAACATGCAGTTTAATACTGTGAATTTAAATCTCCAACAAATACCCATATTCCCGTTATTCAAATGAAGCTCTATCTTTTGACATAGCTGATCTTACTAACGACTTTCTAGACAAACGACTCGGCAGCACAGAGTTTACTTTTCAGTGAAAGCTAATGAAAAATTCACATTTTGGCAGTGTTGCTGTGCGTCTGGCTCGTTTCAATCCACTCCGTTCCCTGCAGCTCAATTTATTTGGTCACATTGTTCTGAATATACACTCCTTCCTTAAGAGTGTACCATTTGTGAGCTTGCTTATTTGTAGGCATGAAATTGGACCTAATTGTTATGCAGATGACATTGCTAGTGACACTTAACGAGGTACACTGATGCTGGTAACTTCACCAACTCTGTGACCGGGATATTAACAGTTGGATGCATCACAAATGGGCAGCATTAGGAATGAAACAAATTTTGAATCAC
>JAVLVB010000350.1:350514-397370 GCA_032876305.1 Orestias chungarensis | reverse complement strand
TACTAAACACACACACACACACACACACACACACACACACACACACACACACACACACACACACACACACACACACACACACACACACACACACACACACACACACACACAAACACACAGTCTGTTTGAGACACTAACGAGGGGTTCAAGGAACCTCCTATAACTCCAGGGGCCACAGACACAAAGCGTACCACGAATCTCGCTGAATGGAGAGGCAAAATGAGACAGCTGACATCTTAAACAAGCTTTAACACGCAGGTAGCTAACAAAGCCAGCTTGCTCTTTATTTACATGTCAAAAGGCATCCACATGCCTCGGGCGGCGGCATATGTACCGAAATGTACAAAAGCAAACCATGAGTGTATTACATAATCAGCGGTGCACATATGTGTGGGTGGTATGCAAAAATAACCCTCAGACAAAGACAATCACACTCAGTCTAACAAGTGGAGATCATTATAACAAATAGTTTCTGCCATTTGGATCAAGGACTAGAGGCAGGGCTGCATCCTGTTGGTCTGTTTTTCACCCAGATCTACTGGCGCGAAAACTCTTGGTTCCCTCTGAACAAACCACCTACTGGCTGTCTTAACCGCCCTCTAATAAACCCATCTGTTGGGTCATTATTGCGTACGAAGCCATCTGAACAGGGGTAGCAACCCTGCAAAGAAAAAGCTTAGCTCATGCAGAGAAGGAAAAAGATTTTTGTTTCACTCTCCTTTTCAAAACAAAAGAGAACTGATGAATTTAATGGGTACAGTGAACCTTCAATATGTGCCAAATCAATAGATATTAAAGTATTTTTTAGTTATATCTTATTATTTTCAAAAAGTTAGTTTAAAAAAATCCGGATCCTTCTTCTCAGAAATTTTTCACAGTGTGTTTCAATTAAACTTAACTGTGTTTTCTTGTGGCCTGAACAATACCACAAAATTAAGAAGCTGAAAGAGCAGGGTAAATTAGGTTTTCTGCTTGTTTAGACATAAAATTAGGAAATGCGTTGCACACATTGGCATTCTGTCCCCTTTAATCTTACATCCCTAAAAAGGACCTAGCAAGTTCCAACCGTTTGTAACCTCTGTACATATATGGCTGTTGTGAGAGGCTTTGTTTTTAATATTCATGACATTCAGCATGTCATAGAGCTCCTTTCACCCTGACGTTTGAAAATATAGAGCCTGACGCAGCTTTATACTCATACTGTCAAAAACCACGGAAACATGCAAAGTCAAACACAAATATGTTGTAATTAGGAAGACAAGAGATGCAGCTTCATGCAAGACTAAAACCTAAACAACCTAAACATGGAGCCAGGGCTACAAAGGAAAGTTAAGTAGAATTTGACGACTTATTTTAAAATATGAAGAGTGAAGAATGTCACATGATGCTAAATAAATAACTTATAAGGAAAATGTCATTAATTTATTAAAACTTGTATTAAATATAGACATAATAGATTGTTTCAGTTATATGGATACATTTTATTTTATAAACCAGACATAAATATTTCATAATTTAATCAGTCATTTAATGTTCCTGTGCCGAACCCCATTGAGACCTTATTTAAAATGTCAACTTCGCCAATCAACCTCGGTGGACGGGATAAGCGCAACATCCACAGAGACCCTGACGTCTGACTGGCTCATAAAAAAGTTAAGACAGCTACCTTCAAATTTGCTATGACTCTGAGATCCCTCTAAAAATCAAACACATCCAACAGTATGCACAAGCAGTTTAATTACAAATGATAGGCTTTAGTTTAAATCCAAATAAGTACTTTTCAGATTCAGGGCACAACCACCAGATCTTAAACTCATGCTCGGAACATATTTAAGTAAGGTTCCCAGACATGTGTTACACCAAACCATATTAAATGGTTCATTTTCTTCAGCACAATTTCTTTTTTTTTTTTTGCAAATTTGAATTCACAAACATTCTCCTCCTAATCTGACTTAGTCTGAACAATTGTACGACAAAGACAGGCCAGAACATTTGGTCTCTAAATTTGTAAAGCTGGTATGAACATTACCAAAAACACTCTCAACTGTAACTGAAGAAAATTGTGATTTTAAGTGTTGCCTCGTGTTTTATGTTAAATAAAAACCCTAATTAATAGCCATGTGTTTACTTTGTTCACTGCACAACACTAAGAAGTTAAGTTTTTTAAACAAAATCCAATGAAAATTCAAGGTTTTAATGTGACAAAATTGTAATCATCCAAGTAGTAATAATATTTTTACAAAACTCTAAATTTTTAAGTGGATGCATGAACAAGTCTTCATGCATTTGCTTAATTTATCTCCTTTTTATAAGTTGTTAATCAAATTGCTAAGGTTCTTTTTAGTCTTCACAAAGTCAATAACCTAAATGTCTAGGTTACTGTGGTCCCAATGCTATTGAGGTATTCCAATATTGATAGATGGGCTGTGACTGACAGCGCTGCTAAGTGTGTGCCTGTTCCTCCACCCATGTGCGTTGTGCATGTGTGTATTTTTGTTGGCATAGACAGCCAAGGAGGGCTGGTGAGGCTTTAACTTTGCTAAGCTTTTCCCTGCCAGGTCCCCGGGAAATCCCACTGTTCGTTTATATTGAACTTTGTAGGCTAGTGGCTCTGCCAGGCTCCCCTGCCTGCTGCTGTAATATTGGAGCTGCTGGGGACCTGCACAGCGAGCAGGACCTGGAGAGAAAGACACAAATTACGACGTTTACCTTTGTGCATATGTATATGTGTGTGTGTGTGTATGTAGAGCACGTTCATTTGACAAAGCCCTGTATATACAAAGACCTGACATTTAGTTACTATAGATGCAGGAAGAATTTGATTTAGCGGAAATAAATGTAGTTAATGTAACATATTTTTACGTTTTGTGTGTGCGAGTGTGCGTGTCTGTGTTTCTGCTTGCAGCTGGCGGTGCTTCGCCGTGACCTCTCCAGCTCACACAGCCGGTGTCATAAACAGCCACAGCCTCTGACAGGTGTTGCCCAGCAGAGCACAGATATGTTTCCCAAAAAGTGATACGCAGCCTCTTATGTGTGCACACACGGACATTAATGAGCACACATTCAAATACACACTCTTGGGAATCCCCACAGGTGAGCCTCAGAAGGCACAGTTAACACCTTATTATTAAAATGCATAGACATTCATATGTGCACACGCAGGCAGAAAAACAGCTGTTTATTTTCCTCTCACACACACCTTTGTAGGTTTAACTTAGATTCTTGAGTTGATGAAGATGATGAACATACAAGCCTATGTGTTATTTCGGAAGTATTTTTCACAGGGAAAAGATAATAATTCTTTAGTTTAGGTAAGGTTTGAAAATACTTGAAGAAAATAACACTAATAATCCCAATACCATCTAAAAGTATAGCTCAGAGAGGAATACGTCTAAATTTGAATAGATCAAAAGTCAGTCAAGTCATATAAATTATAACAAATTTCTTCCTCGATCCAGTTCTCATAAAGGTGATATTTAGTTGTTTAAACTGTTACCTTGTTTTTAGTTTCACCACATAATTGTTCATGTTGCTTTTTAAATCCTTTTTATTAATTGATGCCTCTGAGAAAATATCCTAAAAGTTCTTTGGTTATTTTTAAAATGTAGTAAGACATAAATTTGTTTTTAAATGCAACATCGTTTATGTAAAGACATTTTTACTAGACTGTAAACTGACTAAAAGCAGCTTACTGTAATTTAAATTTAATTTTTGTTTCAACAGCCACTCTGAATTATTCATTATATCTCCTTTTTGCCAGTTAAATACCAATAAATTGATTTTGGAAGTAAGGCTAACTTAAAACAGTTACTTTTTTTAACAGGTAGCCAACACTATGTGTTCCCCTTGCTGACGAGATAATCCCTACTTTAAAGCAACACTAAATAACTTTCAATTTTGGTCGATTTTGGTGGCCCAGTGTTGACAAATGCGGTAGTGTTTTGCCTGAAGAAGACTACATTTCCCATGAGGACCAGTACTTGGCGTCATATAATCGTGATCTCCCGGTCGCCTGCAGATTGATTGAAGTACATTTCTGTTGCCAGTGGTTGTGTGAAGGATGAATACCAATGAGGTAATTGATCTAATTGTGACAAAACAATGTCATAAGATGATGTTGAAAACAAGAAACTGGAGAAGTGACACATGCCTTAAAGCAGTCAGCACATTTTTAGTTGTTTTGTGTGGCAGGACCACCCCCCTCAAAGTTTCTTAGTGCCGGTTAAAGCGATACGGACCCACTCGGGCCCTGACAGAGGTGTCATTCAATGAACTGTACGTCGACGTATATTCAAAAAAGTTATTAAACTATTTTATGAGAGTTGAAAACTTACTTAGTGTTGCTTTAAAACTGAACAGCTGGATACATCAAGAAATTCAATCCTTATTAAAATTTTAGCCTCTCTGCTTTCTATGTTTTTATTTTCCTTCTGTTAATTTCCAATCAGCTCTGTTCCAGTGAGCTCTTATTGCTCCCATCTTTGTTCCTAGCTTTGGCAAGCTGACAGTGCCAGATTATTAAAAGTGTTTCAGTGAGTTAAAATCCAGCATTATCTTCTTTTCTTTATGATCTTGTTGACAAGTTTATATGCCACGGAGATCTGTGTCTCGCCTGGCCTCTGTCCTATTTCTTACCAGTTTCTGATCATGTGGACACTGACCAGTTTTACGCTTTTGGACTGCCACCTTTGTCTCACCCTCAGATCTGTCACTCTGAGTCTACCTACCCATACCTAACCTTGTTTTGTTTCGGGACTTCTCATTCTCACTTGACCCACAGACAAGGTTTTGACTCATCTAACCATTTATCAGTGGTTGTCTGGTTTATTTCAAGGTCTCTCTGATAAAACGAAACATAGGCACTCCTACAATTCTCTGAAAGCCTGGGTTAACTTTCATTTACATCAACTTATTTTTCAGAAGAGTTGACGCATCAAGTCATCAGATCAATTTCCAGTTACAAAAATGCTGAACTGTTGTCCAAAGAAAATACCACAAAAATCAGTCTTCCTTAGACTTCCATTAAAACAACAATTTTAATTCTATAAACGCCCTAATATCTGCAGGTATTTATGTTGGAGGACCTGTGATAACCACGATCCATTTCTAGGAACTGTGTCAAGGTCTATATCAAGATCTTTTCAAATAACCTTGATATTTTATTGATACAGATCTGGTGCCAGAAGACTGGAAATAGATCATACAGCCTTTGTGCACTAAAATCAGGAAAAATACATGGCTGAGTCAACATGGAAACTACTTAAAATACGCCACGAGAGAAGGAAAGCTTAGTGGTGCAGGTGGTAAAACTGCTACCTTCCAGCAACAAGGGCCTGCAATTCTGCAAGGATAGATGTTACTGGAGAGTTCCCAAGACTATGGATGATCCAAAGAGATTGTTTAAAGTGAAACATTAAAAAATATCTAGAGTAAATACTGACATTGGCAAAAAGCAGACAATCATTGTGGTAGGAGCAGAGCTAGGATGTTTCATTTTTGTTATTTTTTCTTAACCGTTTACATTTCTCCCATGGAATAAAGATAATGAAATAAAATTACAACTTTTCTAACAAATTTTGTGAGTTCCTACTACTCCAAAAAGATGTTTGTAGTAGGCTTAAAAATAGATTTGGAATAATAAAAATAGGAAAAACATCTTTAAAAAATCTCAGTTTTGCTACCACAGATT
This sequence comes from Orestias chungarensis, assembly GCA_032876305.1. Taxonomy (NCBI): domain Eukaryota; kingdom Metazoa; phylum Chordata; class Actinopteri; order Cyprinodontiformes; family Cyprinodontidae; genus Orestias; species Orestias chungarensis. The sequence goes on along the minus strand of JAVLVB010000350.1, from coordinate 391,681 downwards.
GGAGAGATAATCCCTACAAAGTACTGTGTTTATCCCTTGTGTAGGAATAGCAATTCATCAGTGACCCTATAGTGCTATTCTCTGTCCGGACCTAGCAAGACACCACTAAATGTTCAAGTGGAGGTAAGTGCCAGCAAGTCCTTTGACAATACAAGCATGGTTTCAAGCTCCCGCTCGATATGGCTCCACTCCTCCGAGGGTAAAGGGAGCAGAAAGTGGGGGAAGGATTTTGGGGTTGAGTGGGTGGCTGGGGAATTTGTGTGTGTGTATATGCACTATCTTATCTCTCTAAGGTTCTGTGGAGGAACATGGGACTGTCTGTGGAGAAGGATGTCTTCTCTTGGCTTCAGTTAATCCTGCAGAAGACGAGGGTAAAAGAGAGGAACATCCATCTCACACTGTATAAGAATTCAAATCCCCTGACATCTGTTGAGACCATGAGATACAAGCCTATAGGAAAAGAAAAAAAAAGTACCAATATAATTTAAGCTGAAGCAACTATTAATTTAGGAATTTGTTGTTATTTAAGATAGTACTATTGTCATTTGCGACATGACTTCAAATGTCCTGTTTAGTTTATTCTCAGGTGACTAAACTCCAAAGGACTTCGATCTTTGCCTGAATATCAGCTTAATGGATTCATTTTCATGCTCAGTTAAGCAAAAGTGAAGCAAGATGATGAAATAAACTGGACTATACGAATGTATGTTAAAGAGAAAAAAGACAGAAAGAAAGAAAACACTCAGTGCACTCAGCCACAGGAAATAATGGGCAGAGGTGAGTGAGTACATGGTGCTCTGACAGAAAGCAGAAGTGAAAAAACAAAGGAGCCCTCCCTTCATAGAGGACTGAAGTATAACTATTTACCAAGTTAGCATGCTGGCTCAGGCTATATATAAGAGCGGGTCTTTTAAAAAAAGGGGGTCTATATACATGTTTCCTTAAAGGTACACACCAAATCACAGTGGAGTTGTTGCTATACAGCCATAAAAATACCCCTGCACATACCCTGGCTATTATGAAAACCCTGAAAGGAGAATTGGTGGCAGTATCATCCTGTGTGTACAGATTAAATCAGAAGCTGTTCGGAGAGTTGTTTTTTTGTTTTGTTTTGGCAGTAGTAGTGATTGATAAACCGTAGTTTAATGGAAAAAAGTGGGAAGAGAAAATCGCAAGAAATGGTTTGAGATAACGAATCAAACCCAAGATAACCCCATCGAAAACCATAGAGGACACATGTAGGTGGTTTTCGATTACTTTTTATGAGAGGAGCAAGTCCAGTGCCTTTCATGAGATACAATGCAAAACATGGATTGTATCATGAAATAAGAGTTCAGTTCTGAGTTTAGTGTAGACATGCCTTCTGCTGTTAAATGGAAAAGCTTTGAAACCAGAGTACATCGTTCCATCTGTGAAGTATTATGGTGTTATCAGGTTGTTTTTTTTCTCAAGAAAAAACAAAACAAATAGTATAGTCCTAATTAGTTTAAGAAATAAGAGTGCTAAGGGGATAAAATCTGGACAGGTCACCAGTCTATCAAGACACGTAATCACTGATTTGATACTTTGTGTTTTTGGAAATGTTTTTATAATTATGTGTTTTTAACATTTCCCACTGTCAAATCTTTCAGGCATTGACTGTTTGTGCTATATGTAAACCTGGAACACGACATGATCATACACAATGTCTGCACTGCACACGGGTTCCCACTCCGTATAGGCTGTTGATGCCTATGTTAGATCTAGTAGGTAGAACATTGTTACTCCATTCTGACCTACACACAACATCTTTATCATGCCAAGATCAACATACAGTTTTCAGTTACTGGTTGATGAATATCCTAAATTCTCTAATAACATTTGTGAAACACATATGTTTGTGCAAATACGTAAATACAAAGCGATAAACTGACTTAAATAAACAACAAGGAAATAATACAAAACACACAAAAGTGACATTTAATTGAGAAAAAAAGATCAAAAGACATGAACAATTTACCAGTGCTTGTAAGGTGGCAGTAAAGACAAAGCCATTATTTGTATACTTTAGCATAGTACTGTACGTGTTTCACAAACGTAGTTTGTCTGTAATTTGTGTGTATGTTTCTCTTCTTGTTGGCAGATTTTTCTTGCAGCTAAATGCGAGCAGCTTTCATACGATGGAGTGAGGCTGGCGTGAAAACAACAACTGGCCCTAATTGGCCCTGGCTTTTGGAGGACACAGACCTTGCATCTCAGAAAGGCATCATTAGAAAGTGACAGAACTGCCAGGGGCAAAACTGGCCTTGAACAATGATCAGTTCGTCAGACAGGATTGAGTTATAGCGGGAGGGCGGGCCTTCAAAAAGAGGTTGGGGGGAGAATTGGAGACCGCTGGTATAGTACAAGACCCCTGCTGCTTTAATTACTCATGAGTGCGTCTCCCTATTAACAGAGCACCTATGGTCAACTGAGCGGTCTGGGCTCGCACAAAGATGGAGAGGAGAAAGAAGCGGACAGAGAAGGACAGAGAAGTGCAGAAACACACACACACACAAACTGGAGCGCTCATTAGCGAATGGTAATCACTGGTCGAGAGGTTGGGCACTCACCTCACAAAACGCCACATGTCAATTTGTCCCCTTCTATTCATGAGCCCACTCTCATTTTACCCCGATCACTCATGGTCCCTTGTTGAGGAGAATTGGATGGAGAGCCATGGGGGGAAACACTCGGAGGGAAACGTAAACAGTGATCCAGAGGAGGGACTCCGCTTTGTCAGTAAAGAGGAACCACACTCCTCAGATGGATTCTCCTCAGCAGCATCTTTCCTCACACGCCTCACATGATATGAACATATAAGTCTCATCTCTTTCTATTTTTTGCCCTTTTTTATTCTTCAGTCTTACTTTACCATTTACAGCTCTGTATAACATGACACATAGGCCTTAAACAAACAATCTTCTAAGAAATCACATATATTATCACACAAGTCCAGCTTATTTAAACAAGTTTTTGTCAAATCTGGTCCACTTTATTGCATATTAAAAGTATCTGGATAAAAAACTAATAATAATTGTGGCTCTAACTAAAACTAATAATCATATATGTGTACACAAACAATTTTGAATAATAGCTCTTCACAAACGTTACCATATTTTTGCCATTACTGGGCCAGAGGGAGCACAGTAGGGAATAAAACACCACCAATAATCCCATGTGTTCTCACATTATCTTGCTTTGATCTAGATTCATTAAATTACTGGTTCAACAAGTTGCTTAGATTTACCAGAGAAGCTTCCAAGGATACAACCATAAAACCATGATTTTCATGTAAAAGCAAGGTTTAAGAAAACAGCCTAATACTAGTTTATTATTTTTCACTTTCTCCCAATGTGTCATTGTTGCAATTAACCTCTCTTTCTGTTTTTCTTTCTTTTTGTTGAAAGTAAATCTAATACAGTTCTTCTGCTTTCAGCTTGAATTTAACTTAATCCTATCTTGATGATTCTGTGTTGAGTGGTTCGGTTTCCAGGATGCAGCCAGTGGCTGCCATAGATGCCATTAACTTGGTTTACTAAGTTTTACTTACTCATAGAAATTAATACTGGCACACTGAACCTCACTTTAGCCGCAGCCCTTTCTTATTTTATCTTCATAAACCCAAGAAGGTTGAGATAAATGGTGCATTTAAACTGAAACTAGTTCTGCTAAAGGATTTTATTATTAAAATGAAGATGTTGTTCCCACTCTCACCAAATCAATGTTCTATTTTGAAGAGTCTGTGACTCGATCAGTTGTGCTTTCAAGGATAGAGAAAAAACATTTAACCAATGGGATTGAATATTTAACATAATTTAAATGCATTATAATAATTTGGATATGATTGTTTTATTAGATCTGAATCTGTTTGTACAGTAAATTGTTTTAAGATGAAATTTGTTGTTAATACCCAGTAAACAAAGTAAATACACCCAATTAAATCACAGACACAAGTAAGCTGTTATCAGCAAATATCAATGTTTGGATTATTATCTTCAAGGATCACATTGGGATGTACATCCACATAGATACACCTCTGAATATTCACTTACTCCTTAACTAGTGGGTACTGTTACTCTGTACCAGAGACACCGGATTTTATTTATTGAAATCGAGACCAAAATCTTTTACCAATTCAAGTAATAACGAAAACCTTTTTGCTCTTAAATGCAATTGAAAGGATTTGAATGTCATCAGTTGAGTGGTAAAGGTCTGAAATGCAGGTAGAAGATACGCACGATCATGAAAGAGCAAATATAAAAGTTGGCAAAAATTAAAATGTAAGTGCTTTTTATTAAGACAAGGTGAACTATTTCATCAGTTTGTAAGCTAAACTTGGTAAGTTAAAAGAAACATTTGAGCATTTCAGTTGTCGAATTTGGGTTTAAAAAAATGCTAAATGGAAATGAGAATAATCGCACAAGAAGCTACTACCTGCCAATACTGCAGATGATTTTTAGGATCAGTTAGAATACGAGGAATGTGTTGCAAATCAATTTGAATGGTCATGAGAACAACTTTTCAAGATTTACGGGATCCATGCCTCTCTCACACTGAGCTCGCATTGCTGTCACAGAGTGACAAAACAGTGCAACCGCCACGGTTTACTGGGCAGCTGAAGAATATATAATACACAAAGCCAATTTCATCCATAGTGAAATTGGGAATCGTTGGTTCGTTCTCATGTATTCAAACTCATTTCAGATCCCGCCTCAGTAGAGTGGAATCAATACAATACTCAATCTTACTTTGAAATGAGACCCCATCATCCTCGTGGATTATAAGGAACTATCTAAATCCAATCTTCATCCACTTCCCTATCCATGCCTGACTCCCTTTATTTGAAGGTGTTCTATGGAGGTAAATGGAATACAGTAATCCATATTTTAATCAGAAGCATGATTTTACACAAAATCCGTGACCTTCGAGGCATATCCTGAGCGGAGGTTCTTTTTTTTTAACAAGAAAAAAAAGAGCTGTGTTTCAATGATGAAGGCAGTCTGAAGGCAGTCTTTGCCAAAGAGTCCCACTTCCAATGTATTTCCTGAAAGAGCAGTTGTATAAATAATACTGAAGCTTTGCTTTGATGTGTTCAGTTATTCCACATCCTTTGCACCTTTTTCTTTTCTCATCGTGGCAGCTACAACAGGGTTTAATTGGTATGGAAATAGAAGTGGTGAAACATGACAGGAACAAGCCTGGCTATTTAGACCCTTTATCACTGTATACTGTCCTTCAACCAATTATCGCCAATCTACTGCTCCACAACCCCCTACCAACCTCCTCCCTTATGATTTAAGCAGCCCTCATGCAGCTGCGGAGAGGCAGCTAAGGGTCGATAAAGACAACTTGTAATCCAGTGTGGTGCAAATTGAGTTTCTGTTGGAGAATAATAGTTTGAACAGCTTACCTGAGATTTCAGACCCCCCACCAATACAAGTTGGCGCTCACTGCCAAAAGAGCTTGTACGAAGAAAAAAAAACCCAGAGGGTTCCTTTAATCATTCCCTAATGATACTTTTACACGTGTTAAAACGTGCATTACTTTCTATTATTTAATCAAAAAGCATGTTTTGAAGAAATAACATGATGTGTTTTTCTCATATTAAAGCTCAACCTCAATCTTTGTCTGTGACAGTATTTTTTTTTCTTTCTCTTTTTTCTGCTGCATGCTTTATTTGCACATAGCCAGGAAATATCACCTTGCAAAGAAAATTCACAGCTTAAGCTGTGTGTCTTCACCACATAACGGAAAATGACTGGACCTCCAAAGAAGCAGATGAAAGGATGAGAAGTTACATCTGCATAAACAAATTAGTCATTTTCACATCAAAAACAAATAAATACTGAGGGGCCTGCGGTTTGTTTCGGGCATGATTAGTCGTTGCAGTGTTAACTTTTCCTTCAGGTGAAAATAGAGCTGCTTTGCATCCAGCAGCATGAATGAACCATGACAAGATTCTTCCCTTTTTGCATTCACATTTGGCATAGCCCTGTCCAAAAACCAGCTTGTTGTCTGAGCCATTGTAAGCCCATAAGGCAGGTCTGAGCCCTAAGGGCTTGGTCAGCATTTAGGGTGTTTCGGAGAGTGGGGTTTGTGAGTAAGGCTGGTTTGGGGGTGTGGGTTTTGGTGGTGGGGGGCAGGCTTCAGCGATGGTTGCAGGCCAAGACTTGGCAGGGCTTGATGCCAGCGTGTCAGTGGGACACCCTCCTTTCTGGGAGCCTGCTCACCGCCCTCCTGGAGCCCCAGCAGGGTGCAGGAATACATGGTCAGTGCAAGACGGGTCCATCTGCCCCACTACCTCTGTCCTAGTCATGCCAGGCTCAAAAAATCACCTGCTCACTTGGCAAACTCTGAAAATTACCTACTGCAGCCCGACTTAGCAGACATTTACAAGTAACTTAAAGTTATTAGTTCAAATTTGTTTGAACTCATATCAAGTGTATGGTGTCCTGAAAAGCTATTCAACTCATCATTGCACTTTTTCATATTTTGGCATATTACAGTCCCAAATATCCATATGTTGTGTGTCCACTGAAAGGTTTTTATATGGAAAAAAAGATTGTTCAGTAATTGGCTTGAGAAATCTTTTTCTCCCGTGTTTCCAACTTACCTAAATATGCGAAAGAAAAACAACCCCTCTGCATGATACTGACATTGGCCATGTAGGAGTGTGTTTTTCCTTTTTGTTTTTTGCCATTTACAAAAATGCTTTATGCTGGATTAAAAGCTGAGGTTTAGTCTGATCAGACCAGAGCACCTACTGTGTTCTCAACATATCTTTTGTCAAACCACTGATAGTTTTTATGGTTTTGGGGTGAGGTCTAATTCAATCTCACGCAACGCTTTTCAGAATTTTCAAAAACCTAGTAATTTTTCTTTACATTATGTTACATAACAAAATGTGTAAAGAATTAAAGGTGAAGGAATTATTTTCCAAAGCATTGCAGTCGTAAACGTGTCACATTCTTTTTTTTTCTCCCTTTCCCATGAGATCCTATACAAAAACCTGATGAACGAACATTTAGTGAACCTCTGGACCAAAACGGAGTTTGATAAAAAAAAATTCGTTTGTGAGCCTTTTTGCTCTCTTAAACCTACTCGTAGCTTGTTGAATCCAGGCCTGTCTTTAAAACATGTCTGTGTTTGGTTTGGGACTGCTGTGTGATTTTACTGTAACCCCAAAGAAGTTTACAGCACAAAAATAAAAGCATCGCAAACAGAGGAGAATGTTAGGTTAAAAATAAAACATCCTGCTTTTGAAAAAGGTGACACCTTTTTCAAAAAAGCTCTTGTGTCAAGAGAGCTGAGCACTTTAAATGACTTGAAAAGTTCACAGAGAATAGATGCAATGTTTTGAGAATGAACGCATAAGCTTCAAATCTTGTTTTACTTCAGCTTCAAATTTTGATTCAAGCTATGACATAAATAGCACATCGACACATCTTAAATCCTTTCTAATTACTTTATACTTTGCTTTTAAGACATAAGAATATTCCTTAAATATTTAAAGTGTAGTTGATGAAACAGTTTGCAGGCTTTCTAAAGGTTTTTTAGATTTTTTTAATAAAATCAATTAACCAATCAATTAACCACCTCACTTTTAAATCTTGCAGAAATTAATAAACTGCTAAATAGAAAGGTTGAGCTGAGGTCTTATCCAAAACGGATAACTTATAGAGCTTTACCAGGATTTTTTGGTGTTTTGAACAGCCATCGTCTATAAATGAAAAAAAAAAAAAAATGAAACTTTGAAAAGGTTTGGGAAACCATAAAGGCTTCTCTGAACTTTTCTATTCTTGCTTTAACCCATTTAAAACTCTGCGAGTAATAAATTTTTCCAAAACTCTACTGTTCAAATATTCAATCTCTGTTTAAAAAAAAATAAATAATAAGGACTTTATGTTGCCTCCACGCATAGAGCAGGCTACAGGGCCTATTATGCGATGATGGCTGAATGCGGTGCCCTCTGTTCAGCCCCAGCTGTCTTTGACTGATGTGGGAGGAGGGGGATGTGTGGTGTAAGAAAGTTCACAAGGTCTGCAGATTTACAAGAAAATTGAACAGACTGTTGTGTTAGTCATCCTTACTAACCAACCAACCAACCAGCCAAGCAGTGGGCTGCGGCATCAACACCCCAGCTCCGTGGCTCTGAGCAAGCTAATTAATGCAGCCAAATGAGATCAGCAGCAGAGGCCCAGGCCAGGAGCCGTATTGCTAAATAGCTTCATTCAGTTTGAGTCTGTGTGGTGTAATTACCACCAGGCTGCTTCACAATGCCTTTTTATGTCCCAGAGAAAATGATTTCATGTCCTTCAATTGCCTTGTAAACAGCTTTTGAAAGGTGATGAGAGAAGTCTCTCAATGGCTGTTGTGCGTGTTTTTGTATAAGACGCTGCCAGGTTGCTTTGTATAACAGACAGACTGATGTAGGTATTTAAGCTGGCTGATGATCATTGGATGCAGTGAAGCTGAGCCCCAGAACCCAACAACTGCTGATATATCACAAGATTATATAATTATTCTAATCTAATCTCAAGTGTTTAATTAGTGTTTTAAATTAGGATAAAAAGAGGTTTCTACTGTCAGAAAAAAATGCTAATTTTATATCAACAACCCCAATACAAATGTATTTATATGAATGTTTTAGTTCATTTATATAAAATACACAATTATAATAAAAATACTATTAGATAAAATTGAATTGTTATGTCTGAACATGATGTTTGGAAGATTTCAAGCAATTAAACATTTTACTCTTTGAAAAACTGTAATATCTCTTTTCAGATAGAAATTATGCTAAAAGAATAAAAGCTACATTTATTTTCATACATCATACATTTACATACATTTTATCAGTGTTGAAAGTGCTGCATATATATTTTTTCAACTGTAAAACTCCAGCATGTGTCATCAGATAACTTGACAGGAACTGCTGTATCATTTAAATATGAGCAATTGTTGATGCCCAGTTATCGCAGGAAATGACCAATAAATTGTATTGTAAGTTTAAAGTTTAAATATAAACGACAATCGTAATATCTTTCAAGTCACTTTAAAAAAACTTAAGAGCTTTAGTTTGAAAACAACAATCAAATAAAAGCTATCTGCATAAAATCAATAACTAAAGCACGTCTTATTTTTTATATAAAGTAGATACATCTGAAATAAAACAACACAAAAGATCAAGTGAGGAAAACAACAAAGGGGTACAAATCAATTCAGCAATTATGGATGCCGTAGCTTTGTGGAGAAGCACCTCTACATTGATATGAATGTAAAAAACTAAAATGACACTATCTTTCTGAAGGGTGAACAAAGGATTACACATCTAAAAAATTCCACCAAGGAAATGAACATTATAATACATCTTCAAATTGTTTAAGAAATAAAGCAGTCACTTATTTTGTTCCAAGGATTTGCGTAAAATTATTACTCAAATAATATAATTTCTATTTTTTCCACATACATATTAAAGAAAATGCAATTAATTGACTACAAATAATATAAATATCGTACATTTTCTGCTTCCAAAGCTTGTTTGTGTCTTATGTTTATTGATTGTAGCTACTATTGGTTTTTATCCGTGTATTTAAGGCAGCACAAATAAATACAAAATCAAAATTTTTTGATGCCTCTGTAGTTCCACCCTAACACTGTCAAAGGTTTAGCCCCAGGCACTTCTGCTCAATCTCTGCATGGTGTAAAATGTCCGGCAGAGGCTATAGCAAGCCTTACTGCCTCCATGCTTATCCCTTTACGCTAAGGGCATTAAAAACCATGTTCTGCAGGGTCCCCTGACAGTTTTGTTCTGCACAGGATGAACGATCATGGACTGAACCTCACCGATCACTGCTGGACTCTGGAGCCCCCCTCCCAGACAGGACATGTGTGGTAATGGGCTGCTAGATCCCAGACCTGTCTCGGTGTAACCCTGCAGGGTGCACTCACATGTGCCCTAACTCCATCTGCTGTAAAAATCTGTGGACTCTGGGGATGCAAACAGGCTAACAATTGAATTGGCTAAAACAGTAATAAATTACATACACATTCAGATCAAAAAAGCAACATTTCTTGTTCATTTTATCAATTTATAGTAGAGCTTAATTCATCAAGGACCTGCTATTTTAAAAGGTAAACCAAGGCCAATAAGATTACGTTAAAAATTTTTCTTCGTTTGCATACAAAGAACCATTTTAGCGTGCAGATTGTTTTAAGGAAGCCAGACAAACACAAGGAGGACATATAAACTTATTCACAGCTGCAGTTTAGATCCAATTTGCAATGACACAGCAGTGCTAATTATCACATCACTACAAAACAAGTTGGATTGCATGAAAATGTATTTTATATTAAATAAATTTAAAAATCCCGTTCTAAGTATTTTGCAGAGTCGGCACACTTACTTATTTGCTTACTTATTGGAACATGTAGGGGTCAAAAGAGGACAAGATGCCTCTTGAGCATGATAAAAATGTACAAAGAAATAATCAACAAGTGTGCAGACGAGGGTGCAAAGGCATGACAGAGCCACATTGTAGATAGGATCGAGAATTCACAGGTCTGTCTGCATTGGAGGTGAGAAGCCAAGGTCAGGCTCCAACAAGACTCCATGACTTCTAATTTGTAGATTCTAATTTTCAGTTCAGGGTAAAAAAATCATACCTGTGAGAAGCCTCCAGGCAGAACAAGATAAGGTGTGGATAGATCTGTTTTTGTAGAGATGAACAGCTCAGCCCTTTTTCTCTGTTCCCTATGTCTTCTCAGCCGCAGTGAGTCTACAGGTACAGCATACGCACCCTGAAGATGTCTCACTTGATATACCGCACTTCGAAGTTTGTGCTTATATGATTCATTTTCCTTATCATATCAAGCTGTAATTGTAATGATGAGAGAAATTGACATTCACGACAGTTTTTTCGCAGGTTACTTTTAAGTTGTGTTTTCCATTTTATGTTTTATTTTATGTATAGTCTTCTTTAATTTTATGCCTGTTTTTTGTTATAAAGTACTTTGTGGTTTTTGACCTGTGAAATGTGCTAATTAAATAAAGTTTTCTTTTTTAACTTTCACAAAATGACAAAAATGAACAAATATGATTGGCTCATTAGAGCTTTTCTATTGAAAAATTACACCCCTGGGATTAAAACATTTTTTTTGTTTAGGTACAACACTTCAGCTGTATTTTTCAAAGGAACTGCAAATCAGCCAGTCACTTATTGGAAACTCCATTACCAACAACTTGTTTAATCTATTTGCAGCCATCCACATTGTAGTTTTCAAATTGTAGGTTGTAGAAACTGTATAATTTTGGTCAAGAATATAGAAATGACAGCTATGGACCTCAGTGACAAAAGAACATTGTCAAAAGATTTTGCAAGTGAATATAAAGGTAGTTAAAGTTCATCACTCAAGAGTTAAACATCTGTTGCGAACACCTCATGCTGACTGTGTTCTGTTTTTTATTGCACTGGGATAAGATTAATTCCTGCTGCTTTTTTTGTATTTCTTATTGTTTTCAGATTAATCTATCATTTATCTGTTGTATTTATCCACCAACTATGAATCTGTAAGCTGTTAAAGTGCCACATTGGTCTTCTAGTAACATAACATTCCTAAGTTTGAAATCAAGATAACTGGGTAACTTTGGATCGAGAGCAAAATCTCAAAAATCAGTTTTGGACATAATGACATTTTTGATTTATGAAACTCGAATCATTTTGAGGGTTGTAAATGTCTTTGGCATGCCATCTATCTGTATTGTATAGGTTTTTCATAGCTCAGATCTTACGTTCACAAATACATGTTTGCTTTTAATTGCATAACTTTTTATGGTGCCAGCTTCAATAAGATCAAACATGACACACTTGAAACAAATTTCCTCAGATGACAACCCAGCCTTTGGAGATGGCACTTCACCAGCGCCTTTGTGTTTGCTGTACAAAGGAACTTAGTCAGAGATCTGCTTGCAGGTAATCAGAGCATTTTTCATCCAGAGCCTGGTTGGTCAGACAACCATAAAAGACAACAGCAAATAAAATGTCACTCTTCAAAACATGCTTAAAATAGATATGCAGCTACAAAAAACTGAAAGAACTAAGCTTTTTTGAGAAGTACAGTCGGCTCTTGCCCATCTTGTACATGCCTTTACTAATGCACGTCCAGTCCCAGGTGTTAGTGATCTTATCTGTTATTTTAATTGATTACAGTTCACAGCCTTTTACCACTCGGTAAAAACGCAAAGACATTTTTAATTTCAATTAAATGAATTAAAAAATGTCACATCTGAATATCATCTCTGACCAGAACACTGAATTTATTAATTTATTGGTAAATAAACCACACTTTGAAACGTGTGTACTCCACAAATCAGGTACAGCTGATCAGATTGACCATAAAAATCATGTGGATGAAGGTTTTTCTTCTTAGATCACACCAAAAGTAACGTTAAGCTACATTATAAATGCTTTCAGATGTATAGTAAAGCTGGTCAAAGTTATATAAATGATTTATAGAGCTAAAGAAAACTAGCTGAATGCAGAAAAGGTTGACCTGATAGCATGGTCCTAAATATGCAGCCACACAGAATGTTTCAAATCAAATTTCAATAATGTGTGAAAATTGATTAGCAAAATGTGAGGTTTCATTCAATTGAAAATGTATAGTGGAAGCACACATGCTTGTTTTCAAGCAATCAAAACCCACCAGATTGCCACTGAAGTGATCACAGTTTCTTTGCATGGACTGTTAAGTGATAAGCGAAATATGGATGTGATTTCCAGCTGTTAGAACAGGTGTTTGCTCCTTAATTTAGCAATGGACACAAAAATAAAGAAATCAGCTAAGCACTGTGAACATTTATAAATTATATCATAAATTAATGCAAATTTTATGTCCTATGCAAGTATTCATCACAGTTCTGACAAGCAGAAAGATTTTTTCTTTCTTTAAAAGCTGTTTATGATCAAAAGGAAAAATACAGGTTGTCCTATATTATTTGGTGTTTAAATCTATTGTGCATGTGGGTCACATACAGTAATGTTGAAAGGTGCCCATTTCCTGTGCCCTATTGTCTGACAGGCTACAACAATCCGATGGTAATGTCTTTCACTTTGGCTGGCCATACTAATCCATAGCGAGCTAAGACAAATGGGGATTACTGTGTCAAAGTTCTATTTTTGTCAGTCCTTGAGATAAAATTATTATTTTTTTTGCAAGTACAAATGTTTATAACAATATTTAACAATATTTAACAATAATGATCTCCTCTGCTTTACATAGTATTTTTAAGTGGGTAAGGATGTGCAGAAGATTATTAAAAAAGAACACTTTGACTTTTTTATAGCTTGACCACACACTGAACAATGTATTAAAACACTTAAAATAGTTAAATATTATTCTATTTAAAAAAAATTCAACCTTTGATCTGATCTTTGTTTCTTTTTGTTTTGAAAACACTAGTCCTCTTTCTGTTTTTACATTTTACAGCTGATTCTTAGTTATTTTTGCTTATATCTTGTTTCTCATCAACTCGTTTTATTCCCTCTTTCTCCCTCAGCCTGCCTGTCTGCTCTCATCTCACAGCTGCACCCTGTTAATAATCAGTTCCTCCCTATTGTTCCACTATTCACCCTCCAGGTACTTACATTTTTCCTCCTCCTCTCACTCCCCGTTGGATTCTCCCAATTGTCTTCGTTTTGTGCCTGTTTATCTATCGCTGTTGCCCCTTTCCCCCCCATTGATTCTCGTCTCTCTGCCTGTGTTTCCCTGTTTCCTTTGCCACATGTTTCCTGTGTCATCTCTTCTTTTTCCTCTTGCGTTTATATAATAACCTTCACAATATATTATCAATATCCTCACACTGCGTTTATCTCTGCATTTGGGTCCACCTACAACCGTTATGACATGATCAAAGTAGATTTATCGTAAAAATTGTTCCTATTAAACATTCTTAAAAAAAATATTTTCCCAATTATCTTATCCCCTCTTCAAAATTGGAAATCAAGGTCATTCATTTAAGGCATGGTATAGAATCGGAATACTGAAAGCAATAAAAGCTTATCTGTAAATTTTTTCAAAAAGTATAATGAAACATGTTAGGTTATAGGTCTTATAGGTGAAGGGTTTTATATTTGTTTACATTTTATTTCCATTACTGATACTCCCAAACAACTTGGTTCAGAATTTAATTAAAGATGTTAGCTCTCTCAACTTTTTATTCACTTTCCAGAAGACATAAAAATTTATATTGGTTGTAAGAAAAAACTATCTACTCACCTTAACCTGTTATCTGTGAGTAGAAATGATGCTCAAAGCAACCTCTTCAAATTAGAAAGGACAAGTGAAGGAAGTGAAATGTCTTCCATGTTTTATGTCAGAAAATGTTAATAAAATAAAGGTACTCACCTAAACAATTCTTTTAGTCACTTTCCAAAATGGCAAAGGCAAAGGGAGGTTTCATCTGGGGCTCCATAGGTAGCGTGTTGGTCTTGCAATCTGAAACTTGTGGGTTTGATATTGTGCTACTGGGTGAATATGACTTAAGTGTTTTTTGAGTGCTTTCAGTAGTCAGTATGAGTAGAAGAGCGCTACATTAATTCTACATGTAAGTGCTTCATAGAATAAGGTTGTGGCATAAAGTTTATTCCTATTATAAAAAATGAGAAAGACACAAGAACATCTCGACGGGTTGTGCGATCTGTGTTGACGTTTGTGAGCAAATGCCTACAAAAAGATACTAAAAGCAAAAAATGCTCCTTGATGTAAAAATCCAGTCAACTGAACCACTTTTATCTTTCCAGTGGGGGCCCAGAAGTTCACGCAGCCAAAATGCAGACAAATACACACTCTACTACATTCAACCACAGGTATAAATGAACACAAGAAAATGTTTACCATCAGACCTTGTTTATTCCTCTATTCTCAGTAGTAAGGAAATTGCTGACTAATGTGGTTAATGATAAAACAAGTAATTGTGAGTAAATGGTGGACACAGTGTGTGAAGCGGATAAATATAGCAGAAACTAGTCTGAACCCGTATCAACCTATCTTGCAGACTGCAATTGATAGGATCACCAAAAAATATGATGCAAATTACCCATAAAAAAGCACTCCAAGTGGGCACAATATATTTACCAGTTTACCAATGTCCAGATTGTTGTTTACATAGTATTTGGAGAAATCATAAAATAAGATAAAAATGCTGTCAAATAAACAAATTTACTCTGTATATCATTAGAAAATTGATAGACAAATGACAGCAAACATATAAACTAAAGTGAGCTATAAAATACCTTTACAGCTGTATCCAAGGTACACACTTTGGAATGGGATGGATTCTGAGTACTTTCTTCAGGATTGACCTCATTAGGACAATTAACTTATGGAGATCTTGTCATTATTTTCTGCTACTAATTTGAAAGAATCCTGTGCCTTCAAGAGATAAGTCTATGGTATTATAAAACGTATATAGTACAGTATATAGTACAATCTGTATTTATTTGTAATTTTTGAATCTGGACAAATGTAATGTTTTTAAAGCATTAATTAGAAGGTTTGCAACTGTAACTGTGAGAAATTAAACCTACATTTTGTTTGTTATTACGGACGGTCCGAAGAATGCTAAGGAAGGTAAAAGGAGTGCTATCTTACTAGTGATATGGAAATAGAAATGCCTTTAAAACTTTTGCAAATCTTTTACCAAGGGAAGTACTGGCTACCATATACAGGCCTGTTATATTAGCCCATTGTTTAATCTTTGCGGGTATGGGAGGCACACTTTTAAAAGTGTTTCAGCTATCATGTAATTAAAGCAACCGAGTCAAGGGTTTTTAATGAGACTTCCTCTGCTTTTCTAAGCCGGGCTTGTTCCATTTCCTGCCCTATGTAGCTCCCCACCTTATCTCGTGGACTCCCTTGAGTATGGCGTTTTACATTTCTGTTTGTAAAACTGTCAACACATTCACTGGCTGTACTAACGTGTGATTTAGCGCCAGCAGAGAACAGGGATACAGAGTGAAACAGAGGCAACTGCATGAGATCTTGCACATTCTGAAAGTGGAAAACATTTTCACCGTTATCCCGTTAAGCCCTAACTCACCACAATCCCCTATGCCTTGATGTTTACTTAAAGCTACTTTATAAACAAATATTGTTCATGTTATTTCCCTTACTGTGGTAGTTTTTTAATGTTATTTTGATGTAACTGTTTAAAAAGAATAGGTGGTGCATAACATTTTTATGGTACGATGGTAAAAGCTCATATCATTAGTTTTACTTTTGAACAACTATGCTGCTAAAATAGTTGGAGCTACAATCAGGCAATGTACAAAATTTCTAGGGTTTTACGTTTGTACAGTAGATTTGAAGAAACATCCAAAATATTTGCAGTTGTCATAGTTTCCTGCATATTTTTCTTTTGCTTTTAACCGAGAAAATCTTGAGTTATAAGGCTGCTGAAGTAGAAAGCTGATGGTAGGTGGTTAGTTTTCCAGTAGCAGACATGCAGATTATCGGTTCAAAAGGTAAATTGCATGAGATTAACATTGAAAAAACAGCCAAAGGTATCTGTCTTGTTGGTAAGCTACACGTGTTAGGACACTTTTTTAGGTAAGGTAGCCAGAAAAGCACAGCAACAGATGATGGTTAGGGCTGTTTTTGTAAAGAAACCATCCGAATCATCAACTAGGACCTTAATAAAGCCACATAGTTTAAATAGTGTGGTAAACTGCAATGTGCCAACTATTGTACGTTCATAAATAACCACCCTTAGATATACTGTATGCATGCAAAACGCCATTATATTTTAGCCAACATGAACATGTTTAAAAATTGCCATTTTTTGAGTAAAGCACTGATACAAGGAAACATGAGCACAGCACTCCTATTTGTATGCAAAGATTGTAAAAGTTGATTCTGAAATGAACAGGAAGCAAGTGCACTGGCTTCCTGTTCATTTTAGAATCAACTTTAAAGTTCTTTTGTTTGCTTTTAATTCCCTTAATGACCTAGCTCCCGACGATTTGTTCAACTTGTTGCACCCTTACCCCCCAATTCGTTTCCTCAGGTCAGTAAACCAGACTTTCCTGGTGATTTGTGAATAAAACTGAAGGGGTGAGCATTCATTTTCTGTCTTGGCCCCAAAGCTTTTAAGTGACTTGCACGACTTTGGTCAACCATGTGTTGTTTTAAAGGGCCTTATAAATGAAGATGGTATAGTGTGGTATGGTATTATGATGACATTATTGCAGGAGTCTTCAAATCCATGCCTTCAGGTTTGGCCTCATGCAACTTTTCAATGTATCCCTGCTTGAAAACACCTGAGCCAAATTATGAAGTCATTAGCAGAACTTGACTAAATACTTTGGAGGGTATTGAACCCTTTAAATCAGGTGTGTTGGACCAGGGACACATCTAAAAGTTGAAGGACACTGGAACCCGAAGAGATTGCTGGTCTATAGGTGGTGTAAACAGAAAGAACTCAAATTACTTGGGCAGTTTCTAAGCAACTTAATAAAAACATTTTAAACAATTAATTTTTGGCCAACACCTTCTTTAGAAACTCAAATGTGTAAATTGAATTATATTGTTTACAAAAAAAATACATCATGAGGCCACTTCGACTTTGTTCTGCTGGCAAAACAGAGACTTGGAAGAAGATGCTTAAATTTAATTGGAATAACGTGTGGAGCCAAATTGTGTGTGTGTGAAATTTACACCCGGCTTACTGCTGTCAAATCAGAAACCGTTCTGTCAATGCTAATAAGTACCTGGGGGAAGCGGTGGCAAAACAAAATAAATAAGAAGCTTTGAACTGTGCCGTGAAAGTCTTTATTTTTACCTAGTAGCTTGAAACCTTTTTTTTTTATATAACCCTCGCAACATTTATCATAAAAGTTTAACTTGCAAAACAGGATCTGAAAGCTAAAACCCATTTCAATATAAGAAGATTTTTTTTGGGTTGTTTTTTGTTTTTTTCACTTTTAACTTTAATTTACGCCTCTGCTTTTGCAGCTGGTAGAAGGCAACTTCAGTTCCCGTCCCTTTGGAGAGGAGCCCATGGCAGAGAAACATTAGCTCATTTTCAACGGCCTCTGTAATAATCTCTTCACCAAAGGGCCTGTGTTGGAGGTGCTTACTTTCCGCTGAAGCCTTTAGTAGGCTTCCCTGTCACTTCATTATAACCTCACAAGTCACCCACTTATTATCTATTGTCCCCAGCAGAGAAGAAAAGAAACATAACAGATAAGGGAGTCAGTAGCTGCAGTTTATTAATCAAAAGACTCAGCATTGTGTCAAAATGTAATTTTCTGTTCCAGAATGTGTAATTGTTTGACTTGATTACTTGAGGGATATGATGTACCCTGGGACAACATCATCTCCTGCCTTACGCAAATAATTTAAACCCAGTACTGATGTTTAAATATAAGACTATAAACGTTTCATTCAGAAACACTATTAAAATAAAAAGGGGAAGGAGAGTGTGGGGCATTTTTGCAACTATTACCAAATGCCAAGGTAGTAAAAGTAAAAAAAAAAGGACTCTGGTCGAATACAAATTCAGTCTAATTTAATTTTGTATATAATACACCGTCCACAAACAGCAGAGAACAAAAGTGTATTAAATTTAAATAATAACAATAAAGAAAGTGCCAGTAAAGCTTAATGTTTTGGACGTTTAAAGGACTGTTATATCGATTCCTTTCCAAATTACTGTTTGCATTATGTCTCAAAAATCCAAATATACAAAAAGGACATATTTCTGCAACTTAACAAATATTTTCTGTAATCAGGTGGAAAATTTTCTTGCAGTTTGCATTGCTGCATACTCCTGCCCTCCGACTTAAAAAAAAAAGTAAAGTTGCAACTTGGCAAAAAAAAAGAAGAAATGGTACAACACGTCTGAGGGCCTTAATGTGTGAATCCACAGACACTTCTGCATGAGCGTAGTGGCTTGGTGCCGAATATAGTTGCACCAAATGTTGAATAGGACTTTCAAAAAACACATTCACGAGAAACTGTGAGAAATTCAATCACACCAGCAAATGCAAAAGGCTGACCACAGCCAACTAAACGAGTGGAGCAAAGAAGCCACACAAGCAAGCAGGCACCGGTAACTTCAGAAGAGGAAGGAGGATGCAGAACAGCCAAACAAAGACAGACATAAATAGAGATGCATGACTCTCATTGTAGCTTGGGCACTTTTATAAACAGATTTGAGAAAGGACGAGTTTCTGAGACAGGAGGGGAAGTAATATTGCGACTGTTAAGAATTCCTATGTAACAGTAAAACTTTCTTTCTTTTTTTTTTGACGAAAGAAAAAATTTTAATCGGGAAATGTTATGCAGTTAGAGGCAAGCAGGTAGAGAAAGACAGCACGAGACCCCGGCAAGCCCCTTTCACATATAACGATTACTCCCCTTCATTAAAACTGCTACTAACCCTGTTAGGCTGGAATAGACTCACTACGGGTAATCGTGAAAACACTTTTAATCAACGCACAGCAACAGTAGAGACCTTGCTAGAATCCATTCACTCCAAATAAAGCAGCCTCTTTATAAACAGGCGCAGCAAAACAGCTAAGACCCTGATAAGACTCCTCACACTCTCCATGGCGAAACCTGCCTGTGAATGTCTCCTGACAGCTCCTTTAGCCCTTGTTATAGAGAATCACTTCCTAATGATTCAACCCCAGCCTGGAAACATCAACAATCTCAAAGTAACACTTGGGCGGTTAGTTTTAGACAGAGATGCTGCGAGTAACCCGACTCACCGACGTGCAGGAGCTTGACTTGAACCGTCCAGATAAAATTTCCAAAACATCTCTAGGATGTGTTAAGATTAAAGCATCGTTAATATTAATGTTTTCGAGCCAATAGAGACGCCAAAAAGCTGTACTTTAAAAGCAAAATCAATAAAACCAAACAGACAAAAAAACGTTCCAACATTATTTTAATTTAGTTTGCAAAATATGCTTAGATTTTTTTAGATGCTTTAAAACATCCAAGAAAAAGACATCCCTTGATCAATACATCGTTAATAAGATGTGTTTTGCTGATTGAAAAAAACAAACAAACACGGTAACTACTTTTAACAGAGCCTAAAATCTGAAAAAAAACCTACTCATATAGTTTTATTAATAATTTAAAACTTGCAGGTATAAATCAGGATTTTCATCATCTGATAGTCTGGCACATCATCTTTTACAACTCATTGTGCTCTATTCCTTTCTCAGTTCACACCCGAGAAAAGACAAAAACCGGCCACCTCTGCGCACTCAGTGGGTGACACAAATGTATGCATACTCTCGTACACACACACGCCCACACACGCACACACACACGCACACACACACACACACACACACACACACACACACACACACACACACACACACACACGCACGCACGCGCACGCACACACACACACACACACACACACACACACACATTTAAACACATTTACACACAAGCAGGTACACATGCGCCTACACTTCCACACAGACAGAAACCAGGCAGATGACACATGGTATATCAGCAGGCACAGTTCTTTTGTCCTCTTGCTAGTTTTAGCAAAACAACTACTCTTGGAACGCGTTCTCCTTTTGTTCAAAATATGTATAAAGCTATTGTAGAAACATTTGTATTATGAAGTATTGCTTTCCAAAATGTTAGCACAGTCTCAGTTAGACAGCTTTATGTTGTGGGTTTGTCTTCGCAATGATTGAATTTGTACATGAGGCAAACGTTAAAGCATCACAGTTGGTTGCCGCAGTTCTCATAAAAATGTACAGATTTTCCAGTGACCGGGGAAAATTATGACAAAAAGCAATGTTTGATTTAAACTGTTCAGGGTCCTTGTCTGTGACTAAGAGGGACTTACTCTTACTCACGGCAATAGTGGCTGTGTTTTTATTAAATTACTGCCATGTGGTTTTTAAACTTAGCCTGAGCTTTCAATCATTCTCTTTGCAGGCAGAATTTGAGTCATGGAATTTTCATTTTTAACAGGTATGATTCAGTAGTGATGAGCGGGCATGCATGTGCAAAAAGGCAAGAACACAAATGGAAGAGAAATAAAATGTGCTTCTGCATGTTTATGCAAAAGACATTCTTTAACTGTAAAAAAAAATCTACAATTCTACATTTCCAACCCCCCTCTGTCTGATTAAGGCTGCTATACTCATGCTCAATTCCGAATAGATGTCATCCAGATAAGTCCGACCCTACAGTTGCTGTGACTTCTTCATCCTGGGTGTGAGAAATGTGCAGCTGAAGGTGCTACACTGTGACTGGGCTGGACCGTTGTGCACCTTCCCAGTAACTGCAACAACTTCACAAAGCCACCATGTGACCAAATAGCCCTTTTATTTCCAAGGCCAGGATGGAAGATGCAATTAGTGCCAAAATATAAACAATTAAAAAAAAAATCAAAGCATGTCAGATATGGATAATGTGCCGAAAAGTAAAAAAACTTAAAATATTCTTGCTTTGAGCAACGCAAAGAGTTCAGATCTTTGGATGAGAAGAAAACAGAAGAAACTTGCTTGGATGTTGCATCACTCTTAATAAGTGTTGAACCAGGCTTTTAGTGAGGGTTTTAGGTTGCCTAGAGTGCAGTACACCATTACAACAAAGAAACCTTTGAAACCTTCAAATACCTCAAGATTTCTCTGTTTGAATCAACTGTTCTTTCGAGCAACAAATGCTAGCGACTGTATGTGGATTTTTTTATTTAGAAAAAAGGGGGTTTTATCTTAACTGTTAATATTCTAACTATAGCACTGGTTAACATATTTAACATAGGGTTAAATTACAAATTGTGGCCAAAAAACGAGTTAAATATTATAACAATCAATGTCAAATTATGAAATAGCTGAGTTACAATTGCTCTTGATCCAAAGTCTCAAAGTGCCCCCTAGTGGGCTTTTCTTGCATCTGCCCTGTGAGAGAGGCCTGGTGAACATCTGACCCTACAAGAAGATCTCAAGTTAGTTCACCGTGCTAATTAAAAGGAATTTTTCACTGTGGTGTCACAAGATAACGCTCAATGTCTAACAGTTTGAGTGCATTAGTTGCTCTCTGTGCTATAACAAACTGCTAAGTGCCTGTGTTGGTAAACAGACTTTAAAAATAACAAGCTGCTGCAAAACCGCATACATTAGTTACTCTTGTGTGTGCCAGATTTAAATTAGATATTCAAAGATTAAATTATTAAGATTTGCAGGTGCGCTTTTGTTTTGTTTGTTTGTTTAGAGAATGCTATTGGAAACTAAAATCTACTAATATCATATTCCATCAATATTTGTTTCACATGTATTTTTTGTGGTCACAGTGAGGCACAAAATACCTACACAGGATTGTGATAATGCAATACCAATTAACATTTTTATTTGCCATGTTCCATTTAGGCTACTGTAATTGAAGCGACATGGAGCATGAAGACAATGCTGGACAGCCTGACTGAAGCAGCCTGATAAGACAGTGTGTTGCCCCATCTTTCTGTAACTCCTTCCCACAACACAACCTGGCACCTTGTTTGCCTGGCTGGCCCTGAAGGAAAACAATTACCAGGGAAGTGGAACAACAATACCCAGAAAACATCTGCTGCTGCCAGCGTGGCCCATCAGCATGTTTGACTGTGAGTCCCTTCTGGCTTACACAGAGGACACATGCCTGTCTAAATGTGGCTGAAGGGGCCAGAGTCTTCCTGCTTTAACCAGCAGCCTGCCCGCCCGTCTGCCTGCCGGTCCACCTGCCTCTCCCGCTGCTGGTCTGCCTGCTCTGGCAGTAGCAGCTCTGTTAGAACAGACGAGGATCGGCCTGTTGGAGCAGTTGTTCATTTGGGTGAAATCCCTCTTGCTTGGATGAGATGATGCATCAGAATGCTCTCCACTTTAAGATCATTGAGATTATGGCAACGAGCAAATGGACCAGTACCCATATGATGCCATTCACATGAAATATCTCTGAACGACACATGGGAAGTCTTCATGTTTTGGGTAAACAATGAGCCCAGGCAGATTCTCAAACCTGGAACAGTGGGATAAATAGGGAATCCACTGATACGGTTTCCAGAAATAAAATCTTTATTCTTCATTTGAAAAGTACTATAAAGCTGGATATTTTAAATATACTGTAAATTCTGAGTGTTTGATGAGTTTATGTTGCCACCTTGTGGCCATTACTAAGCCCTACTCATTATATTCTACCAATAATTCTTACAAAATGGTATTTAGGGATGTCTTAAGAAACATTTATTCAGACAATAACACCAGTTTAAATATGCTATACAGTGCTTATCTTAGTACTGAAGAAAAAAACTATAGTAAGCTGCTTCTAATTTGTATAATTTTTATACAACTTTGATGAGT
This sequence comes from Orestias chungarensis, assembly GCA_032876305.1. NCBI lineage: Eukaryota > Metazoa > Chordata > Actinopteri > Cyprinodontiformes > Cyprinodontidae > Orestias > Orestias chungarensis. Next base: position 368,288 of record JAVLVB010000350.1, on the reverse strand, counting down.
AAAAAAATGAAATAAAATAAATTATCCTCTATAATTTTTCATGGACTATTTGTCTATACAAACACATATACCATAGCTATCTGTGTTTGTATAGTGGATAGGATGTTAGTGGATAGAAAGGAAAAAAGTAATATATTGCCTATGGATTGATGTATAGACTGTGAGTATTCTGCATCACAACATAATATTAGGCCTATTTTTCCTATGACTACTATAAAAACTTGATACTTCAGCTAAAAGAAAGTGTTACATGAGGGTCTTTTTTTACAATGAACAGTGGAATTCTTTTAGTAATACTGAAGTTAGGCATTCTAAAGGTAAGTAGCACATACAAATAAATCAAATAAAAATAATACATAGTGAAAAAAAACATTGTTTTTATAAAAATGAAAAAGGTAAGGCATACCAGAAAATATTTAGGACAAAGCTCTTCACCTGATAGACCCGCAACAAGAAGATCAACAGTCTTAAAACCCACAAACATCTAAACGCTTGTGGCGAGGAGCTTGGGATCCATAGATCTTCGATGATGGAGCTTGGGGTCAGGTGGCCTGCCTAGAGGGACCAGTGTGGGCCGGTTGTGGGGACACAGACACTTAGGCTGTAATGGTGTAGAAACATTAAGACGGGGATAAATGTGGTGGCAAAGGAACCAAGGAGGCCTGCTGTAATTACTGTCTTTGAGGTTTTGTGGGTTGTGGTGATACAGCAGTTTGGGGTCTGAAGGCTTCCAGCTGTGGAGGTGTAGGCTGTCAGGTTGCAGGAGTCAAAGGTCTGGTGACTGACAGGACTTGAAGTGTATGTTTTGGATGTCTGGTGGGTTGTGACAGTACAGGAGCTAGAGGAATTAAATAGGAGTTTGAGGACTGCAGTTCTGCGAAGAGGAAACCAAGAATGGTATTGTTAATGATGACAGCCATGAGGGTATTGGCTGCAGATATGCTGTACGTCTACAAACTGGCTATGTAAGTGATCTGGTAAGTTATGGTTAAGCTGCCGTAAATGCTGGTTTTGACTGAAAGACCTCAGTGGAGGCAGTTGGTGGTGGCTAAAGGACTTACAGAAACAGATGTGGTTCAACTGTCATCAGGATTTGGACGACCTCTGAGGAGCTTGGGACCAATGACAGAGTTCAGGTGTATGAAAGCCTATAAGAAGCTCAGGATCAGGCACTGAGATAGATGGGGGTCATCCTCGACCCCCTTTGGTGGACGCAGTAATTGTTGGAAGAGGCAGGTAGTCCTCAACCCGCTCAGAGGATCCTGGACAAGGACACAGAGACGAGTTAAGGATGCCAGCCTTTGAGAACTCTGAAGCTACACAAATCCAAGAAAGTGCATGCAGGCGCTTGGGGTCAGAGACAGAGGACTGAAGAAAACATCCCACAAGGAGGTTGTGGAACTTTGAAGCAGCCAAGCGAGACTTGGCTTTGTTATAGCCTGGGTCAATAAATGTAACAAACAGAGGGAGACAACATGATATGGTAGAATTTTAAGAAAGCAATCGAACCAAATATAAAAATTGTTATTTAATTAGTTATCAGTAATAAAAGGCAGTAGGCAGGTCGAAATATACAAAAACCCAGACATTACCAAAACCACACATCATATGTAGTTAAGTTGAAAAACAACTTTAGGCAAGGAAAAGCAAGACAACGTTTATTTTTGTAACACATTTCAACAAAAATGTTATTCGTAGTCCTTTACATTATAACAACATAACACACAGGGCCCAGGTATCTTGTAGCGATAATGGCAGGTTTGGACCTGAAAAACAAAACTGAACCATAAACCCTTAGTTCTGGAACTGGCATAACTGTGGACGGAGCTAAAGATTAGGGTAAGGAAAAACAGATTTTCCTCATCATTTTACAGTGTTTTATTGTCTTTTAAAAATGTCTTTTCCTACCTATAAAGAATACTCTTCGATAACTTACATACATTTTAAATGTAAATCTAGTAGGTGTATTGCTTAATATGGACAATTTAGGGGTTAATTTTTTCTACCTGAGCTGACCTGGGTTTCCCTCAATCCTCCCCAATCCCATGGTTGATCCCAGTGTTAAGCGCTTTAGCTACCTTTAATTACAACAGGGAATTAAAATAAATAAATAAAGAGAATCATACATTTTGTACTTTTATTTGACTTTGCCTCGCCGAAAAGAACAGCTACAGGTAAGGGAATAAACAGTGCCTTTTGTTAACATTAACCGTTACAGTTTTGTTCGGCCCGACAGTGGCTATTCCACAGTGTCCCTGAACGCAGCGCGCTTGACACCTACTGGGTGAAACAGGGAGGCAGAGAAGGAGGGATTGTCAAGTGACAGCAGCTGCAGCGGTGAGTTGCGCAGCTCTGAGAACCTCCTCTTCTACTGATAAACCCCGCAAAGCACAGTTCATCATTTATTTCTTTATTTTTAAAGGAATAAGTTGTTGCGCAACTTAATGGAGTTGTCGCTCGCTGTTGCGCCCCGGGCTGCTGCCGCGTCAGAGCAGTAGCAGCGGCAGAGATGTAGACGCCAGGTTACACTACCGCGTCTTCCTCTTCTTGTGCTTCTGACTCAGCGAGGAGAAGTGACTGAGGTATTTTTTTGTGACTTGTTTTTTGTTTTGTTGCTGTGTCGTTTAAAGCCAGTATTACAACGCTTCGTCAAAGAGCGCTGATGATTATTAACGGCAGCGCATCTTTAAATATCTCGCTCTGGGCCTCACCTATAAAGAACTTAAAGAGATTTCAGTTTTTTATAGTTTACACAACTTTGAAAGTTTACTTTTTCTGTGGCTTTTTTTTTTTTTTGGGTCCGTTTTACTCGTTTATAAATGAGCACGTTGAATGTCGCTGATTAACATGTCCAACAGGTGCGTTAACCTGCGTCCTAAACGAGGCAGCTGAGAAACGACCGCACCAGTTTAAAGGCATGATTTAGTTACTCCTGCAGAATGCAGACTGAACTTCCCTAGACGTAAACTTCTTTGGTCCATATAATTTCAATTTCTTCTAGTTTACTTTACAGACCAGTACTAGAACTTGGTGTTAGATTTTAGATCATTTTTTACATTTTTTTATTATAATGTGTACTTGGATTGCTCTTGCATGCAAACATGCTTGGATCAACTGCATCATTGTGCTTTGGAGCTAGTAGTGATTATTTGTTGCACTTTGGATCTGAATCTACTTTTGTGGTATCTGAGGAATACAGCAGAAAACAAAACAACATGACGCGAGTCCAGAAGTGCTTTTAGTTGCGGTTCCCCGACTGTCCACTAGAGGTTGATTAGGACAGCTCACATTGGTAGCAGTATGCACATTGATTTCATATAAGGAAAATATTTTTTAATCCATGAAGTGTTTAGGTAATGATTCTCCTAATCTATGACTTGACATCAACTTCAATGATGATGAGTGTCTGATAAAAGATGGATTTAAACACAACACATGCAGACTAGCTATTTGTACTCAAAGACAATAAGGAACATTTTTTTGTTTGTGTAAATAATAATAGAACCTAGCATATTTCATTGTAATGTTGTCTTTTTTTTATTAGTCCCTTTCAAACTTGTCAGACAAAGCGCTTTGTGCTGACTCACTTCCCTCATGGCTGGATAGACATGAATGAGATTGTTATTCTGAAACAGACTACAAAAAAAAGTGAATGTATTTAATATGCATTGCATCCCACTACCTGATTTCCTGAGCTATTTTAGACCAGAGGTGGGTAGTGATGCCACATTTACTTAGTTATTTAACGGGTGGGCTTATAAAGCACTTTAGCAGGCAATACAAAAAAATTGTTTGAAGTAGGGAGACCTTTACCCTTTTAGAATCAGAATGAGGCTTTATTGGCCAAGTATGCTCACACATACAAGGAATTTGTTTTTGGTTACACAGATGCTTGCAGTGCACGAAAAATACAGTAAAGGCACGAAAAATACAGTAAAGACATTTTTAACATTTAGATAGATGTGTAATTTATATATTTTTTAAAGTGCCGTTTTGTGCAGTATAAAAACTATAGAAGTTATAAAAATATATAAATAAATTGTTCAATTGTTCATGAGAATAATGGAAGTTGGAAAAAAGCTTCTCTGTAGCCTGGTCGTACGGGTCTTCATGTGGCTGAAGCGTCGGCCTGATGGAAGGCACCGAAACAGGTGACGGCCAGTGTGAGACGGGTCGTGATGAGTTTCCCTGCACGCTTCCTGGTTCTGGAGGCATGCAGGTCCAGCAGTGCAGGTAGCCTTACACCGATGGTCCTCTCTGCAGACTTGATAATGTGCTGCAGTCTCTTGGTGTCGTGTTTTGTGAGAGCACTGCCCCACACGGTGATGGATGTGGTGATGATGGACTCTATGATGGCTGTGTAGAACTGCACCATCAGCTCTTGGGCTAGGTTGAACTTCCTCAGCTGGTACAGAAAGTACATCCTCTCTTGAGCCCTCTTGATGATGGAGTTGATGTTGGTGTCCCACTTGAGGTCCTTGGAGATCGTTGTGCCCAGGAACTTGTAGGACTCCACACCCATCACAGTCCTGTGTAGGATGCTGAGTGCTGGCAGGGTTGGGGGGGCTCCTCCTGAAGTCCACGGTCCCCTCCACTGTTTTTGCTGTGTTCAGCTCAAGATTGTTCTGACTGCTCCAGAGGACAACCTGATCAACCACCCGTCTGTAAGCAGACTCATCACTGTCCTTGATGAGACCAATGACTGTTGTGTCATCTGCAAACTTCAGGATTTTAACAGAGGAGTCCATGGAGGTACAGTCATTTGTGTACAGCGAGAAGAGCAGTGGGGAGAGTACACAACCCTGAGTGGCGCCCGGGCTGATGGTTCGGGTCACTGAAGTACACTTTCCCAGCCTGACCTGCTGTTTATTGCCAGTAAGAAAGTCAGTTATCCACTGGGAGGTGGAGGCTGTTACACTGAGTTCAATCAGTTTGCTGTGTAATTGTCCTGGAATAATTGTGTTGAAGGCTGAGCTAAAATCCAGGAACAGAATTCTTGCATAAGTTCCTGGGTGTTCAAGGTGTCGGAGGATGAAGTGGAGACCCATGTTCACTGCATCGTCCACCAAACGGTTGGCCCGATAGGCAAATTGCAAGGGGTCTAGCAGGGGGTCAGTGATTTCCTTAATGTGGTTGAGAACCAGTCTTTCAAAGGACTTCATGACTACAGAGGTCAGGGCAACAGGTCTGTAGTCATTTAGTCCTGTGGTAGTTGTCTTTTTAGGAATGGGTATTATTGTGGAGCTTTTAAAACAGGACGGAACAATACACAGCTCCAGTGATCTGTTGAAGATCTTAGTAAAGACAGGTGCAAGCTGGTCTGCACAGGTTCTCAGGCAGGAGGGACAGATTCCATCAGGACCTGGGGCCTTCTTGACTTTCAGTTTTATAAAAAGTCTCAGCACGTCTTCCTCGCAAATCTTCAGGGCAGGCTGGATGGGTGGCTGATATTCAGATGGGTGTGAAGGGGTGTTGGATGGGAGCTCGTTGCTGGGCTGTTCAAACCTGTAGTAGAATCTGTTAAGGTCGTCGGCCAGTTGACGATCTCCCATTGTCTGTGTAGGTGGCCTTTTGTAGCTGGTGATGTTCTGGAGACACCTCCAGGCAGTTGATGGCTCGTTACTGGACATCATGCTGCTTAGCTTGTTGGAATATTTAAAAGCTATTGCATATGTATGACACTTGTTTTTAATCACAGTTATAAACACTGTTGTCTTTACTAAAATACATCAAAACAGGCAAATATGAATATAATTTCAGGTCTTTATAATATCTTTAATGTATGTTGGGAACAAAAATATTTCTGGTTCTTTTGCTGTATGTATTTATTTATTTTTTTAAATACCAAAATGTTCTCTTTGTTTCATAATTGTCTCAGTCAAATTACATCTGAAAAGATGTTGTTGCTGTAACATGAAAATGGATAAAAAACAATATTGGATATGAAACCTTTGGTAAGAAACTGTAAAATTTAACACTGAATTGTTGAGCAGAGATTAAAACTATTATTAGCAGATTGTAATAAAGGCTTTCTGCTGGCATGCTGCTGTAGTGCATTGTTCCTTTCTGTCCATTGGTCCCACTTAGGATAATTTTAAATTTTGAATTTAGGTGAATACTTTTACTTGGGAAAGAAATTAAGGTTTTTGTTTAGCCATAGTACGAATATCTTTCTAAATGCTCAATGGAGAGCATCTTTTCTAACATTTCTTACTCTTTCCTTATTTTGTTTCATTTTTATAGATCATATGGATGTCAATGTGTAATAATGGTTGTCACCCTGTTTATGAGCGTGGTGGCCTTGATTTTTTTCACAAACATTTGCTTTTTTTTCTCGTTTTATAATCTTTTGCACACTAAAAGGCAAACATGTTTTCTCATTTTTAAGCACAAAAATCAGAGATTTTATAGTTTTCCTTCATATTAAATTAAAAGTTTTGCTACAAATGTAAAACTTTTATTTTTCTGCAATCTTGTTTATGCATTTTTCTCTGCACAGGTTCAACGTCTCAACCTAAATTTTCTTAGGCAGAGGAAGATGGAGGTCCAAGTTGGTGTTCAGCAGTCAGAACCCTGCCCTCTGGTCTCCCTTCTGCTTGTGGACAGTCAGCAGAATGAAGTGAAAGACGAAAACATGGACACCAGCCGGACTTTCACTGACAACCAAAGCAAGGATTCACACCCAGCAACCCCGAGATACGACATATTTGTAAGTTTGTGACTCCCCCGTCTATGTAGATCTGCTGTCACCTTGCTGTGTCTGGGTGCGTAGGTACATCTGTCTTGAGTGATTACATCCTGTCTGTGATCCACATTCCCACTCACAACATTCAGAGTCTAAATTAGAGTTCTGTGATTTGCGGTTTTAAGTGATGAGAAGCATTTTGCGGCAGAGTTATCAAGTGCTGAAAGGACCTGTTTTCACACTGTTCTGGTTACAAGATAAGTCAACTGTTGTTCTAGTGCCTGTGTGGTTTCAAAGGAAGTAGGTAATGCGCTGCTATGTTGCTATAAGAACCTATCAGAGCAAACGCAGAACTACAGCCACTTGTGTGCTCCTTTTTAAATTGCTTACTTTTACATGCAGACCGAAGTAGCTTTTACAGTCTGTACTGTCCCCATCATGTGTGCTCTACATAACTTCACAGCAAGATAAACGCCTCAAGACTCTGAAGACAGATGACTCCTTGTCCACAGGTTTATTGACATTAAAAGGAAGGTGCAACTGAAACTTACAAAATACAATCAGCTCTGTCTTTGTTTGTGACTTACAAGAACAAATAAACAATCTAGTGCGGACACCAGTTTCCCATATAACATTTACAACTTGTGTTTTACCATCATTCCTAAGGTAAATTAATTGTATATTTATCAAGGTATCACTTAACCGAATGGGTTTAACACCTGAATCAGTCATATAAAATACTTTAAAACTGTCACATTTACCAGGAGTAATATATACGCAAAAGTACCAATCATTCTCTCCCTTGAACCACCATGATGGGAAGCATGCGGAGGATTAAAGGTCCAAGTGATTCCTTGGTTCAACAGGTAGGTTTTGATTGCAGAATCATCAATGTTGGATGGTATCCTTAATTCTTTGCAGGCTCCCACAAAATTTTTGCCACGGTCTGAAAGCATTTGCTTGACCGGACCTCGTACAGCAAGAAAATGTCTGAGTGCATTGATGAAGCTTTATGTGTCGAGGGACTCGATGACTTCGATGTGGACAGCTCTTGCACTCATACATCTAAACATTACAGCCAATCGTTTACTGTGTAACAAGCCCTCTCTTGCACGGCATGAACTGATGTGCCATGGTCCAAACACATCCAGACTATTATTCATAAATGGAGGCTCTGTAGTAAGTGGATCTGTTGGAAGATTGGCCATCTCTTGGACACCCAGTGGTGCCATGAGCCTTTTACAGGTGATGCATTGGTTTATGATGCTGCTTACTCTTCTTTTGCATCCAAAAGCCTGAAGTGTGGATAGCGCCCTCTGTGAAATGACGGCCCTGATGGTGTACTTGTTCATGGTAGTGTCTGATAATTAAAGCTGCAACGTGATGCTGTCCAGGGGCGATCAGTGGATGTTTCTCAATCTGAGTGTGGCTGGTAAGATGGAGACGTCCTTCCTACTCTTAAGAGCCCATGTTCATCAATAAATGCGTCCAGCCTGTATGGAGAGCTGGTTTTAGGAAGCCGTTCTTTCTTCCTAATGAGCTTATTCTGCTTTAGTTTCCTTTTGCACTGTCTGTATGATGATGTTTGCAACTTGATGAATTTCCTCTACAGTTACCTCTGCCTTGCAACAATGCCAGCCCTTGCAAGATAGGTTTCCTTTCTGAACAGCGTTAAACATGCAGACTATATGCAATAGACGAGCCATGACCCGAGTGAAACGCGTTGTAAAGCGTTGGGAGCCGAGGGTTGTTGAAGAAGCTGTAGTAGACAAAGTGGACACTAAAGATCTTACGTCTGGGTCTGCAACTGGATCGACAAGGTCAAAGACATCCTTACAGCTTCTCGGTTCCGGCCTCGACAGAAATTCTGGTCCGCTCAACCAGTTTGTATACTTTAGGTGACCTGCAGCGATGGAACGTGTGGCATGATCTGCAGGATTTTGGTCGATACACAGTACCCGGTTATTGACAAAGACATTAAAACGTCTGTTTTCATTGTGAATGTAGCCCAAGACCACCTTGCTGTCTGAACAGTAGTATAAAAGCGTTGAGCTTGAGATCTGTTTCGGCTGACACCAACTCTGCAAGTTCTACAGCAGGCTTTGCCCATTACAAATCCAACATAGCAGTTGCCGTCCAGACTGATGGCTCTCAGAAATGCCACTGCAGCAATAACCTTTACTGATGCATCACAAAAGACGTGCAGCTCTCTGCTGGAGGCGGCTGAAGGTGATGTTTCTGTGTACATTCTTGCAACAGAAAAATCAGACCGTTCAGATAAAGAGGCTCTCCATGATGCCCAGACGTGCTTAACTTGTTTGGAGACGCTGAACATGAAGCAGTCCCTTTGGAGGTTTCAGTCTAGTCCGAGACTGGGTTGCACTGGCAGTACATCATCATCCAGATCAAGATCCTTGAGGCTGTTTGCATAATTAGTGGATGAGAAAGCTTCCATGACTTCCTTCTTGTTTGAGACTCTCTTATGCAATCTAAGATTTGACTTGGAGAGAATATCCTGAGTCCCTTTCAGCAAGCTTACTGCTGCTTCAACTGTGGGCAAGGATTTGAGACCATCATCTACATAGAAATCACGTGTGACAAAGTGCTTGACATCAGTGTCAACTTGGTATTCTTGGTCTTGAACAGACTGATGGAGGTCATGAATAGCCAAGGCTGGTGAGGGTCTGTTTCCAAAGACATGGACGTTCATACGGTAGTCTACAATTTCCTTGCTTGGATCATTGTCCTGGAACCACAGGAAACGTAGAAAGTTCCTGTCTTCTTCCCTCACATAAAAAAATAGAACATTTGTTCTATATTTGCTGTGAAAGCCACAACTCCGGCACACATTCTCAGGGTGTAGGGAGCAGTTGGACTCTGATCTTTGAAGATTTCAAAAAACTGTGATCGTACTAACGATCTGTTGCTCTGTTCATCCAGAATCACATACAGTTTGACAGCCTTTTCTCTGCAGGCATCTGGATAGACCTTTACAAGGCATATTTTTGAGCATGATCGATTTGTCTGGTTTCCACCACAGACTTCTGTGCATTTTGAGGTTACATGAGGCTGCTTTGTGTATGTGTCATCCTCCCCGCCATGCTGTAGTTGGGGTTCAACCTCACTTCTGGTTTCTTGATGAAGTATTGTGTGATGCTTTTCACTTTTGCACTCTGCACATTGCAGCTTGACTTTGCAGTTCCTTGCAATGTGTGCAGATGATAAACAGCACCTAAAACAAATGTTCTCTCTTAGCAATGCCATACGATCTTTAATGGATTTCTGTTTAAATGCACGACATTTATGCACTGGGTGAGGTTTTCTATGTATAGGGCACATTTTGTGACGTTCATTGACTTTTAATGTCCAGTCAGTGTCTGAGCAGCCTTGAGGATCGATTTCAGTCTTGGGAATGTATACTTCTTTAAGCTTATTTGACATAGGAGCTGCTTTACTCATCTGGTTTGTGTCCATGTGAGATACAACGTTGAAACTTGGATCACTGGCAATCCTTGCTTCCTGGCGCACAAAGTCTGCAAAATAACAAAAGGGGGATACTGAACACCCCTTTGTTGCTTGTAGGTTACACCAAGTGTTACCCATCTTTCCTGTAGACGATATAACAGCTTTTGCACTATTGGGTTTACGCCTCTTGCGGTGTCAAGGAAAGATAAACCAAGAAAATTGCCCTCAGATTTGGCTGACTGGAGTTCCATTAGAAGATCACCCAACTTAGTTAGCTTGGAGGGATCTCTGTTCGTTACCCTGGGAAATTCGTCTATACGTTTAAACAGCGCATATTCAATTGCTTCTGCTGATCCATACTTCTCGTCAAGCCTGTTTCATATCATGTTTAGCCCTGCTTGTGGATGATTTATATCAATTATTCTAATCTGTTCCACATGCTGTGCTGATCCTCTTCCCAGCCACTTCAGCAGGAGATCCATCTCTTCACTTGGTGACAGAACTAAACCCAGTGTGGGTTACTCTGCATCTGATTTTGGTTGAAAACATATTGTTCTGTCCGTGCCGGGGTGTCTAATGTGGCAAGATCAGAGTGTATCTTGCCGCTCTGCCTTTCACAGTCCTCATCAACAACAGCTTCAAGGGCTTCTTCTCAGGCGATGGCTGCTGCGTTCTCTTTCTCATATTTGAGTTTCGTTATGGACGCTTCTAGTTTCGCTTGCTCCAATTTCAGAGCAACCTCCTTTTCAACAAAATCCACCCGTACTTTAGCGGCTTCCACTTTCCCTCTAGCTTTTGAGACTTGTGAACGTGTCTTCCAAGACAATGCTTCTTCTCTCATGTTTGCTAATTTTGTATGGCTACTTTACTCTTGTTTTTCAGCTTACACTGCGTTATCCTGGGCGGCTGAAAGCCGTAGTTTAACTGTACTGTCCTCATCATGTGTGCTCTACATAACTTGAAAGCAAGTTAAACGCCTCCTTAACATCAAGATAGATGACTCCTTGTCCACAGGTTAATTGACATTAAATCATTCCTAAAGTAAATTAATTGTGTATTTATCCAGGTATCATTTAAATAACATCTGAATCAGTCATATAAAATAGTTTAAAACTGTCACATTTACCAGGAGTAATATATATATGCAAAAGAACATTACGCTTAAAATAGTGCAGTGAATTATTAATACATACCTACGATGCTACCAAAAGGCGTAAAAATTTTGCAGCTGTTGCTGGATAAAATTCTGGTTCTATGTTCACCAATATTTACTTTGTAGCATGCACATTCTACTTCCTGGTTATCTCATTCTACTTCCTGGATGACACCTTCTTGTTACTGATTGCTGTGTCTCTTAAAGTGAGTGCTTTTCTAATGAAAAGCACTCTCATGAACTGATAATTAAACATGAACTGATAAAAGAACAACAAAATTAACATTGAATTTGCTTGTAACTATACACAGTCTCCTCATGTAAGCACTGACTCACATTTTCAGATATATCAAGGCTCTCTCATTTTGGAGCCCTCGGCACATCCGAGAGTGACAGTGAAATCCTTGCTGGCTGTGCTCAATCTCAAGGGCATCAATCATGCTTGCCTGGCAAGAGCCAGAACCTCTTTCCGTCAATCAGTCCAAGAGGCTCTGTACGCCTTGGAGTGAAGAAGAGACAGAGGCAGAATAAACACAACAGATATATAAAAAAACATTTGTGAGAAGGCTGGACTGAATACCTACTGGCAGCTCTGAGTTGAAGGCTTGTCACAGCTCGCACTATCAATTCTGGACCATTTAAAACTGTAATCCATGTTTTTTTTGTTGAAAGAGTCGCTTCTGAGAGCTCCAATACTGTAACCTCCATTCAGTTGCACATACCTCTGGTGTCTCAGCACACTTTGTCTGGCATCTTATACAAAGCACTGAACAGTTCAAATTCTATTTTATTAATTCTGTCCTTTATCTTCTGCCATTAAAACAGAAATACTTTCTGAACATTGTAAATCCTGCTTTCATTGAAAATATCAATACCAGTGGTTGATTTGAAAGATCCGAAGTTTCCCTTTTTTGAAAACCGACTTTTTGTACCTGTGTGTGTTGACACTGCTTCAAAGCCTAAGAGTAAATGGGTAAACAATAAAAGATGTGGTGATAACTGTTACTCCCGCAGCAGGAGCTTTTCCACCTCAGCATGGCTAGATTTTTGCCTGTGCTGTATTGTGAAGCAACAAAGCCTAAAGGTGTTTGCTGAAATTTAATAAGCGTCCCTAACAAGGCCAAGTGGTACCGCTGCTGTTTTTAAATCTATTCCTGGCAGTGTGAAGCAAAGGGGTGGAGGTATTTTCTTTCTTTTGTTTAATTACTCATTGCTGTTCCTTTTTCCATCTTTGTTAATTAGCAGCAGTTCCTCTAAAGTTGCGCCTGGGAGTTTGGTTCCCTCTGTCACCGCCTGGCCCACTGGTTGCCAAGCTGGCTGCTACCAAATGAATTTATTTTTAGGACATTCATTTATCAAGTTATCACCAGTTAAAGCGGATCACTGCTCGTAGTCTAATATAATGTTACCAATATCTTGTCTGTTTTGCTTTATATTAGTATTGGATCATAACAACTGAGCAAAGTTTGACCTATCGTGGCACAAGGCCATTGTTTGCTCACTCAGCTGTTGTGTAAAAGGTTAGGGAAGTCATCCATTGAAAGTTAATTTGCTCGTTTTAATCCCCAGGCTGGCTCATGTATCTGGTTTACCCAGGGGTAAGTAAATTAAGTCAATGTTTAAAATTCATTTCACTTTCAGATATGTGCTGAATAAGTACCCTTTAGTGAGCAGTTAATCAGCGGATGCTCCCCTCTATGATATCTGCTTGCGATACAAGTCGCACTTTTGTGCTAGATTGGATGCTTTTTTTTTTTTACTTTACTGGTCTAAGGCAATATTTGGCAAATATTGCAACTTTGATTCTTATTGGCATTGATCCTGCAAGCTTCAAATTAAGTTTTTTTTTTAAAATATTTCTTGGAAGAAAAATGCAAGCTCCATTTCTTTGTAGATGGAATGTTGATACACAGAATGTTTTCTAAATGCAACGTCTCTGAGCCTGAGACCACAGAGAAGCAGCACGCTGTTTGTAAAACTATACTGCAGTCGATCACTTTGATAAAGTTAGCGGTCCTCCTCGATTGCAGTTATAATTTAAATTAGGGAGGCACATATATAAAAACTTGGGTGGATTTCTGACAATAAATAAATGTGTTAGAAAATTACTAACATCAGCAAATCCTGTTGTTGAGGTCAAAACATTATTTAAATTTGTAAACTCCAAATGTGCGTTTCAACTGCAAAAACCTTCGTTTTTTCTGAATGATTTTTTTGGTCTCTTTGCTTATCATAATTTTAACCGCTATATTTGAGGCCAAATCAGATAACCATACTAGAATCTACCTCACTGTAGCGTACATGATCCGCTGCTTTGTAAAAACAGATGTTCATTATAAAGATATTTTAAAGTTTAATGTTCAAATTCAAAAATATTTATTTGCTTCGAATTAATCTGTCATTATAGCTTTTTGCTAAATATTCATAGGCTTTTATGTTGACTGTAACTTTAAGCATCCATGCAATTTTCACATTTCCACAAACTTTGAATTCTACCAGTTTATTTGTTTTCCTCAAGGAGGAAATGAAAGAGTTGATTAGAAATATTGGCATCTTTCAGAGGAAAAAGGGGTCAAATTATGACGATAGATATAGTCGGAGTTAAAAATGTTTATTTGCAGAGAAAGCTAAAGTTTGAAGTTTTTTTTAATATATATATTTTTTTTTTACCCTAAACTAATTTACACTTTACTGTTTTTGCCTCAATGTTTTTTGGAGGGGTAACAGAAAGGATCAGGTCAAGTTTCCCTTTCAAGAACGAAGTTACGCAAAGATGACCTTGCTCTTAAACCCATCATCATCATCTCTGCCGTGGTGACTCTGACCTCAGGTTTGATCCATGACATCAGCTGAAGTGCATTACCAACTCAGGGGTCGTTTTTCTTGTGCATGCCTCATCATGACGACACAAGCTACTGTGTGTATTATTGAGCAATTAGCTTTGCTCCCAACATCAGCCAAACCAAGGTTGATGATCTGCATTGCCGATCTGAAGTGTTGCAGTAATTGGTGTCATAGCAACCCGTTGACCTTTTAACTCATTAACATCGTCGAAAGCAAAAATAAGTCTGTAAGCAAAAAGCCTGTGGCTGCATGTAGGAGTTGGCTCGCTGATCCTGCAGTTTTTATAATTATTCTATGCAGTTCTCTGTTGCTGCTACTGTTCATTTTATTGCTCATTTGAAAGTAAAACAGACGGATCTTTTCATAACTATGGTAGATTGTTTTCTTTCCATTTAAAGTGAGTCATTAAGGACTGAGCCTTTATGCGTGCAGTGAAATAGTGCTAGTATGGGTCATTGCTGTTCATATTTGATTACACAAACGAGAAACATTCAAAAACAGAGGAGGCCGATTATGTAAAATTGGTTTGAATGACTGAGTGTGGATCCTCAAATGAGTGATCAGAAAATTAAAATCTGTGAAGCTGATATTTAGGAATGGAATGAAACCTTTCATGTTAAGACGTTCCATCAACTGATCTAAGTCTATTTCAATTAAAGGGCACTTTCCGGACTTTGCAGTGACTTGTAGTCCAGATGGTCTTAGGTTTTTTCTTAATAGCTTCATGCTCGTCAGGATTTCTAAGGCAAGTTTAAAAGCAGATGGCTTCTCACCTTTCTTAGCAATACGGCGTTTGCTGCACTTTGGTAGCTTTAGCTGTGATTCTTTAAAATGTTGCATATAGTCTATCTTTTCGGCTGTTTGACCTTTTAAATATCTCGTCTTACCTCCTCATTCAAAATCTTTGAAATAAATATTCATGTTTATTAATGCACTAAAGACCTAATTTAAACATGCAAGTAAAATAAATTCTTTGCAAAATTTCCATGGTTTAAAACCCAAACCTGGCCCTATATGTCAGTCTTTGTGCAACGGTGTGAAAAAGTACGTTAAGACATCCTCCACTGCCCTTTTTGTCCTCCACTCTACAGATTACCTTTGTGGTAGCTGGCAGGGCCTAGATAATTAACTTTTGTTTTTTTTCCTCAAACACTTTGGGTTTGAAGTTGTAGCTGCTCAGCCGTCTGGCAGCATGAGCTCTAATGGCATCCCAGCATCCCATTAGTTTCAGCATCCACCTCCGGATATAAATTTCTTTAGGGAGCTGTCCCAGTGTGCTTCAGCTCTCCACAGGTTTGTCATTATACCCATAACCTGATCAAGGACGATGCATAAGGTTATGTGTACATTAAAAACTGCAAATATAAAAATGCACTTTGGAAAAGTTAATGAAGAATATTGTATTATATGGTTTTAATGTTGTCAAAATCGGTCTCTCCCCGCAAGTTTACCTTGACAGCAGAAACAATTCTCCATATATCCAAAATTCAGAAACATATAATTGCAGATATATGGGTGGAATACAGGGGGGGACATGTGATATTTTAGAAAAACATAAACACAAGGCTGAAGTTTGCCATGGAGAATGTAAACAAGGACCAGGAGTTCTGGAATTAAGTTATTTGGGCAAAGATTTCTATAATTGATTTTGCTAACCAAAAAAACCCCGTCTCCAGAGGAAGAGCTAAAGCATATAGAGGTCTTATTCAAGATGGGTAGACTGAGAACTACTGTAAAGTGGGTGCTGTGGTAAAGGAAGACTTTAGACACAAAATTAAGCTCTTACTTTCTCAGGATAGATGTATAAAACACATAATTTCTAACTGTTTGAAGCTCATCTTTGTCATTAAACCTGGACTTTTCTTTTGGCATCAACAGCGCTCTGATTATTGCACTACAGTCAAGACTTGTTACATCCTCTATAAATTTAATTACCCTTTATAGTTTTTTGATTCTACAAAATCTGGCTTTATGGTAAATCTAATCATGCATCATTGAAAAACAACGCAACATAAAATTATAGATATACTACCAAAACATGATCTTCAAAATTTGACAAAAAAACAATTAGCTCACCCTATAGTGCACACTACAGTGTTTTGGAGGTTTGCTGCTTCTTATTATGGGATTTGCAATGTTAAATTTCACTTTGATTATTTTATTATTAACTGACAAAGGTTTGATTGCTACAATTTGACTGCTGCTGTACAGTAAATAAACTATTTATATTATCACATTCAAATAAATGCTATATATTCCTATCAGATGATTAAGAGGAGGATATAATTGGGTTAACTCCTTGTTTGGTGACCAAGGTGAAGACTTAGTGTGATATCTCATGTATTAGGGAAAGATCATCATTAAAGAAGACATGGAAAAGAATCACAAGAATTTATTTGGTTAATTTCTGAATTTTACTTGCTTTAAACCTAAGCATGATAGTGATATAGTTATGCAAATATAGATGTTGCACATAAAGATGATTGCTCTTCAGGAAAACAAAACAAAACAAAAACAAACAAAAAAAGCAATTCAGCTCTGATGTAGATAGTGAAGAATGCTAATTGGCTATTTCTAGAAACCACGCTTTTTTCTGCAGCTCTTTTAGTAGTCTTCAACTTAAATCTGATGCAAAAAGGTACATGTGGTAATCGGACTGTGCAAATTTATTTTAGCATTTTTTTTTTTCCTTTCTCATATGGCAAAATTTAGTTCTGTTAGGGGCATTCACTTTTAACGTGAACAAAGACGATAAATAAGCCGTCATGTACACTTGTTCACTCACATAGACCCACACTGTGTCAAAGCATCAGCAGATCACAGGAACCATATTAGCCTCCGTAACAGAACATTTATGTCTCGTCTGTTTCTTGGAGCTGCCACACCTCTTAGCTCTTATACACCTTACACTCCTTTCCTCACTTGCTCGAGTCCACAACAATCACCCACACATTTTGGGTCTTTGGGGGGAAATGTGATTTCGGGAGTGGAGTGAAGTAGACCTTTGCTGCACTCCATGAACTCCTCCCCGTCATTCTTAATTGCACATGAATCACTATTACATACCACACAATCACACCACACACAGGGTGGTTTGGGGTGGGGGGGCTGTGCAGCTGCTTGAGAACAGGAATCACATTGACTTTGGTTGGGGCGGGGGTGGGCAGGAGCTCCGCTGTCTGCAAACAGTTGCTGCCTGTCTGGGGTCGTCCGTCCCTCTTGGGTGTCAGGCGGGCTCTCCGCTGGGCGAGCTTGGGTCCTGGGTCCAGACCAAGGCCCGTTCTTGGTAAAGCTTGGTAATGCGAAAAGGGCCTGGCGGGACGGGTAGGGTGCTGCTCCTGGTACCTTGGGGGGCTTTACTCTGTGGCCGCAGGGGCTCTGCCCCGGAACCCTCTGCGATCCTCTGGGTAGGTGTCTGGTGCTCCTGCGGTGCACTGTAGAGATCACAATATTTAAACTTTGCTATTCTGTTTATTAATACCATCAAGCTTGCCTCATATTTTTATTTGTTTTTGTTTTTTTGTGCTGCATATATTGCTATCTTTGTTCTGCTCTCTGATAATTATATCTCCAGAAGTATTATTCATTGTCTTCACCCATTTTCCCATGGATGTTTCAGGAGCAATC